>PVJC01001807.1:0-87679 GCA_004026665.1 Murina feae
GATCACTGCGAGGGATTAACCTCTAAGCCACTTGGTTATGAGAGTCAGCTGTGTCTACAGTGGGAGAATTTCTGTGCTGGAGACACCCTTATGGGGCAAGAGTTGTTTCAGTGGAGCTTTTATGCTCACTGCATCTGCCCCGAGTGTGTTCCTTGTGAATCTGTTTTGTTTAGGTTAGTCCCACTCTGGCCACTGGGTTCGGGCTGGCTCCTGTATCTTTAAGGAGGCATTGATTAAGCCTCTGCCCTAGCTCTGACGCAGCTTGGGAGGGGCGGGGCCTCGGGGAGTTTGCAGGGCAGGGCGGAGCACATAGCTATGGCGCTTCTGAGCCCTGCGCTGAGAGACACCAGGTCTCTGTGTCCCACGGTAATTGCTGCAAGCAACGCTGAGAGAAACCCGTTTTGGATTTCCTCCTGGTGCCAGTCAGTCCCCCTTCTCCGGGTTTCTGGGTCCTTAGAAACTCGCCTGGAACTGGAGTTCAGAGCCGCTGGGGACTTGTGGCTCTCTCCGTTTTGGAAAAGAACCGCAACCTCCAGCACCAGCCCTTTCCCCGAGCCCCGTTCGCGTGCCTCCGTACCTCTGTACTTTGCTTCCGCTGCTCCTCTGAGTCTCAGACTCTTCTCTAGTTGTAGGATTTTCACTCAGCCAGCCTTCCTGTGGGTGCGAGTGGTGTCTGTGTGTTCTTTTCGAGGTTTTTCTGAAATAGTTGTGCACGGCTGCATTTACCCTATGCCGCCATCTTGTTTCTCCTCTATTTCTTTATGAAAGAGAAAAGTGACTCTGGTTCTTACTCTAAGGTGGAGACTGTAACACAGTTATGCATATGAATACAATATCCTTTATGGACTCTGTGCTTGCTCCTTCCCACACCTCTGTTTTGGTCCTCAGAGAACACCCCCCACTGGGCTTCCTAACATTCTGCTTATCCCTGTGCCTGTAAACATTGGTTCCAAGGGCCCATCTTTGGCTCTCCCAGCTCACATGGAGATTTCCTGGCTCAGAACTCCCACTTTTCTTAGACCTCCTTCCACATATTTTTGGTCTTTAATTATCCCCTAATTGCTTCATAGTCATCAGATACAAAATATTACCTACTGTTTTTATTTCTTCAAAACTTCTCTAAACTCCTGGCCAGAAACGTCCTCTGTAACTTTCAACCTCAATGAAGGACCATTCCAGTAATAGACACATAATACTAACTCAAGAGATACTTGGTGGTAATTACGGTATTTTCCCACACTGTCCTTTTTGAGGATGCCTCCACCACCTTTCCATTTCTTTAATATCTCAAAAAAAAAAAAAAAGCCAAACTTTTTCACCAAATGTACTGATGTTTTTCACTTTTGCTGTATCACCGTGATACTGATTTTTCTCTTTAAATATCTCCTCCCACTCTTTTCTGTGATATCTCAGAAAGAATTCCTTCCTAGAGATACTCGTTCCTCCTTTCCAGCCTCTCACAATAATTCCCCTTCCTCGCGCTGTCCTCTCTGGGATTGGTTCCTTTGTACCTATTCACATGTTACGGGTTGATTTTTCTACTTCTTCCCCGTGTCAAAATCCAGGGTAGCTCTGTCTCCTCTGTGACTTGTCTAATGCTTCATCTTATCCACGTGCCTGACCTAGAATCAGATATAACCTTTTTTGTTTTCTTATTGTATGAGCTCATGTAGATGTGAAAAGCAAAACTTTAGGTAAAGGCCTGAATGTTGTTGAATAGGTCTCAGAACAGGGCTTAGCTCTGGCCTTTTTGGAACCTTGAATTGGACTAAAATTAGATATCAAGTCTGAGAATTATGTGATTTCCTACATGTAGGTTCTCACATTGACTTTTGGGTTTGATAGAATTTGTAGCATGCAATCTACAGAATATTGCACTGATGGGAGTTGTTTAAGAATAAGTAATTCTGGGCTTATTGAGTTGAAGAGCCCTAAGTTAGCTAGAAGAGATTCCTGTGCATTGTGGGTCAGCAGATGATTCAAACATTGATTCTGGATTACAGAACCCCTCCACATTGATTGAGTTTGGTACTAGAAGATGCTGCAGATGTTTTAGCTACTCTCTGAAGAACTCACAGAATCATAGATCACAGCTAGGGCTATGCTTCTTAAATAGGCTTTGGAGACTAACATAACTTATTAGGGTTTGAAACTGAACTGGGCATTGTTTCTGTTAAGCGTTTGGTCTAGCAAAGAGTCACTGATGAAGGCAAGCAGGCATGGCACCTGAAAGCACCTCTGGTAAACGACATCTTCATTCAGTTCGGCTACTTCAATAGATTAACTGTGAGGTAGCCATAGGTAGAGCAAGGAAGGAAACTACTTATTATATGGCTGCTTGTCAGACATCCTTTAAAAAACAAACAAAACCCTTCTTTTTGAAAATAAGGGAATTGAGGCACCAGAGGTTAAGTGATTAGATGTGTCCCCTTTTCTGTTCCACTGCAGTGAACTCTCAGGGCCACCAAAGATTCCCCAGCAGAGTAACAGGCAGTCTTGCAGTCTTACAAACCAGGAAAATGCACAGTGCCCCACAGCTCCCCCAGATCTCTGACTTACCAGATGGAACTATGCAAATTCTTTTTTGAGTAATGGTTGCCTTACTGATTTGACTACAATAATTGGCATTGCTGGGTTAAATGTAACCCTCTTTTTAACTTTCTGAGGAACTGCTAGACTGTTGTCCAATGTGGCTACACCACTTCAGTTGTTCACCAGCAGAATTTTGGGATCCTGCTTGTTTCATGTTCTTGCCAACACTTGTTTTTATCTGACTTTTTCTTTTTATCATAGGCATCCTAATGGGTATGCAATAACATATGCAATAATATCTAATTGTGGTTTTGATTTAATGATTTGAGCAAGTTTTTATGTGCTCTTTGGATATTTATATATTTTCTCAGAGAAATATCTTTTTGGAACATTTGCCCATTTTTAATTGAGTTAATTTTGTTATTGAGTTTTAAGAGTTCTTTATATACTACTGATTCAAGTGCCTTTTCAGATATTGTATATTATTTACAAATATTTCCTCCCATTCTGTGAATTGTATTTTTGCTTTCTCAATAGGCCCTTTGAAACAAAAAAAATTCTAATTTGGATGAAATTCAGTTTATAAAATGTTTCTTTGTGCTTTTGGTGTCATATCTAAGAAAACATTGTCAAATCTCCAGTCATGAAGACTTAACTTTTGTATTTTTTTCTAAAATTTCAGGACATTTAAGTTTTGCTTTTATTTTAATCTATTTTTAGTAAATTTTTATACATGGTGTGAGGTAAGAGTCCAAATTCATTCTTTTGCGGGTATATGTCCACTTATCTCATCACCATCTGTTGAAAAGATTATTTCCCATGTAATGGCCACCCCCTTGAAAATCAAATAATAATAGATAAATGGTTTTATTTCTGAATTCTCCATTCCATTCCATTGATCTCCATGTCAGTACCACATTGTCTTTATTACTATTGCTTTGTAGTGCATTTTGAAATTGAAAAATGTGAGACCACCAATTGTTTTTTTTTCTTTTTGAAATTGTTTTAGCTATTCCTGGTCCCTAGAATTCCTATATTAATTTTAAGATCAGCTTGTTGATTTCTACAAAGAAACCAGCTGTGATTCTAATAGGGATTGTATTGAATTTCTAAGTCCATTTGAGATATATTGCCATCTCAGCAACATTAATTCTTTAGATCCATGAACGTGAGATGTTTTTCTATTTTTATTAGATCTTCTTTAACTTATTTCAATGATGTTTTTAGCTTTCAGAGTATAAGTTTTTCAGTATTTTTATTAAATTTAGTCTTAAACATTTTAGCTTTTTGATGCAAATGAGTTTTTCTTTTTTTCTTTTTCTGTTTGTTTGTTGCAAGTGTAGGAATACAATTGATTTTTATATATTGACTAGGGACCCGGTGCACAAAAATTTGTGCACTCGGGAGGTCTCTCAGCCCAACCTGTGCCCTCTTGCAGTCTGGGACCCCTCTGGGGATGTCCACCTTCTGGCGTGCCTAGTCAGCTTTGGTGAGGGGCTGATGGCTGTTTGCAGGCTGGCCAAGCCCCCCAGTGTGGACCCTCACCCCATTGGGGTATAGCCAGCCTGGGTGATGGGCTGAGGGCCATTTTCAGGCTGCCCACAGCCCCTTCAGGTTTTGGATCCCTACTGGAGTACCTAGGCAGCCTGGGTGAGAAGCTGAGGGGTGTTTTCAGGCTTCCCACGGTTCCTTCAGGGTTCGAGTCCCTACTGGGGTACCTGGCCAGCCTCGGTGTTGGGCTGATGGCTGTTTGCTGGCTGGCCAAGCCCCCAGTGGGGTCCCTCACCCCATTGGGTTGTGGCCAGCCTGGGTGTGGGCCTAAGGGCTGTTTTCAGGCTTTCAGGCTGCCCACAGCTCCCATTGACCTAATGTCCCAGCAAGGCTGACTGGAAGCAGGTTTCTGGGGTTTATTTATCTTCTATAATTGATACACTGTTCCTTTAAGCCAGGCCTAGGCAGGTAACAAAGCCTCCTGTTGGCTTCAGTTCCATGGCTTCTATAATTGAGAGAATGTTGCCTTAGTTAGAGGCCCAGCCGGCCTAGGTAGACAGTTTCCTCCATTGCTGGTGCAACGGAAGCCTGATGTTTGCTTCAGCTCCGAGGCTTCTATAATTGAAACAATGTTACAACTATGTTGTTGCCTTGAGCACAGAGAGGCCCAGCGGGCAGGCAGACAGTTTTCTCCTGGTGGAATGGAAGCCTGCTGTTTACTCTAGCTTTGTGACTGCCGGCCTCCATCTTGGCTGATGGCTGGTGGGTGTGGCTTAGGCATTCCAAAGAAATGGTCAATTCAATATTACTCTTTTATTAGATTAGATATTGTATCTTATAAACTTGCTGAATTTATTAGTTCTAATAGTTCTTTAATGGAATCCTTAGAATTTTCTATTATATTTTTTTCATTTTATAATGTTACATTTTAAAAAGTATAAATACTTGACATAAACTTCTTGAAGCATATGATAGTCATTTGCTTTAAGGTTTTGATGTCAAGGTTCCCTGGAGTTCTGAATTCAAAGAGCTTTTTTGGAAATACAGTGGTTATTTACCTCTCAGCTATGAAACTTAAAACAAACAAACAAACACATAACACACACAAAAACAAAAAACTAGGCTGATTCTCCTGTGCTGTCCTGCAGCCATACTGTGCCTGTCAGACCAAATAACATGTTCAATCTCATATATTTTGAAGAGTCAGACACCCCGAAATTTTTTAGAACTTCTTTCTCACTTTAATTAAAATCTTACTGCTCTGTCAATGGGAAAGAATGAGATAGCATCCCGAAAAACCATACAAATACAGGTATGTTTAAAATTGATGCACATGAGCTCTTGTGTAGTAGCACATTGACAAATACATGAATCCGTCTCCCCATGAATCTTATCTGATGTAGATAATGTTAACTGGCTATCAAAGTTGATAATGACAATTCTCCAATAATTAATTAGAGGTTACACATTTCAGAACCCAAAGTCTACCCTTTAAGCCACATTATGCTTCTACTTCAGCCTAAGGCAAAGGAGAAGTTGGAAAGGTGCTGGCCTGGCTGTCCAGTCTCATTGCCCTCAAATCAGAAACATCACCACCAACACTAGAAATGGAGGGAACCTGGAGGTCTTCTTGTGACTGTTGACAGAAGGCTGGTGTTCTCTGTGAAGGTTAGAAGATCAAACCTGAGTGGGATTGACATCTCTTGAATCATCTGCAAATACTGGCCCTTGGAAGGTATAGTGTGTGTGTTAGGTGTTCACCAAACATGTACAGCGGATGGGTTTCATGATCCAGAGGATAATGAGCATTAGTGTTCATTGCTTTGATCTGTGTGTCAACTCAGGCAAAAACGAGACAGAGAGAGAAAGAAAGAGGAAGAAAAGAAAAGGAAACCTCCTTTGAAAAAACTTAAAAGTCCGAAACTTCAAAGCAAATAATAATTATGTTGAGTTGTTTTTATCATTATGGTATTTACCATATACTGTAAGTGGTTTTACTGCGTGGCATTTAGAAACTCATTACGTGTGATGACTTGCAGCTCACCCCATACATCCACTTTTGCACACATTTATTATTTATGTACCCTTTTGATCCAAATAGCGAGTAAATGTAGAAATCTTAAACTTCCTTATATTGGAAAAAAATCAGGAATTTCTGTTCTCAGATGCACAAAGGGAATCACGATGCGTTTATAAGAACTAATTTTCAGACCAGATAGTTCAGGAAAGAAGGCACATGAGCCCAGATAAACAGAAGAAGCATAAACATTTATCACACTACCCAGCAAATATATCCAGCTAGAAAACTGTGGTGAGGTCTCAGCTTTGACTGCCATAGATAGCAGCCTATCAGCTTCAGTCCAGGAAAGAATTGAGTGTTATCTGTGATCTGCTGATGCCAACTTCCCTTTTCGCCTCAGTGACCACAGGAATTGTCAGCAGGAGGGAGAGACCCTACCCCACCTTTGCTGGCTTGTTAATCTTTCTGAGTTACTCCTGGCTATAAACTCTAACTTGTGAACAGTGTGTGTCATTTTTTATGTTTTGACTTGTTTTTATCATGGCTTGCCCTTTCAGTAGATGTACTTTTTGAGTTAGCCAGGTAATAGCTTTTCATTTAGCAATCAGAAGTGTTGAAAAAGAATATGCATGGTCAAATTTCTAGGGGGTCTTAGAGCAGTTAGCTGTCAAGTTAAAGTGTGTCTTTTTTTTTCTTAATAATTCTGATGATGTTAATTCCTGTGATAAAGATGAATTGAGTTTGTGGAGTGTCAACAGATATTAAAGTCTCACCAGCAATGTCTTCCAGGACACCCCTGGGAAGTTGAAATAATGGGAATAATTCAGAGTCACAGTATTTAAAATTGGAGAATTTGGAAAAGTATGCATTAAGAATATTGCATATATGTTTTATATGAAATATGCAAATTAACCTATGTGTGAAATCTTCTGTGCTACATTATATTTTATGTATGTTAATGTGAATGCATACGTATACACCTGGATGAATTCTTACTTATAAAAATACTTTGTGTATTTCTTTTCTGACATTTTATTTGCTTTCTGTATCCAGAGAAAAATGAAATATTGTCTCATAGGTAGGTAACATTTAGAGACATGTTCCACATCTGTACGCTAGTGACAGATTTCATAAAAGTAGGTGTAGCTGCTTTGACAAGGGCACTTCTGGAACTTAATGGTGGGTTCAACTTATAAAAGTGTTGCTTGCCTTCCAGAAAGGCAATTGTCTAATAAATCCAAAATAACATGAAATTGTTTAGTTATAAGTATTCAGGTGTAGACACAGAACACAGCCTTGTCTTGTGCTAATAAAGTAGGATTTTCTCTCACAGAAAGTTCCCCCTTCTCGCCTCTGCAGGTGGTAGTGGGATAAAAACTCAGAGGGAACTTTTATTGCCTACATCAGAGGCAAAAAAAGTGCCTTTAAGATGCCCCAGGGTAGGAACTTACACAACATGGCCAATTAAGTCATGTTGGAGAGAAAGTAAGCAAAGGTGGTGAGTTGCGTTGCTTGTTTCTCAGATGTTTGCTTTCTCTTTCTCTTTTATTCATTGGTTCCTGAATTGGCTGTGCCTCTGGACTTTAGATTTTTATTTCTTGGTGCATCCTCTTGTGATCATTCATTTTTGGACCAAGACTGGAGTTACTTTATTGTTACAGACCCAGACTTAATATCCGGCTAATTTCATTCCACTGTGTTGTAGGTTAGAACATATAATTTGATCTGTAGATAATTTCTGACTATAGACTTAAACACTGCAAGAATAAAAATTTTGAAAATCTTAATATTTTGACTGCTTTAGCAGTATAAAAGCAGTCAATATTTAGCCCATTACCTGCGTTTTTCTGTATGGAAAGATGTACCAATGGTTTACTATAAAGGAGAATGTCTAATGCTTTTATTGGCTGTGTCTTGTTTTAATTTTTGCAAAAAGATGTTTTTAGGAAATGAGCTCCTTCTGTGTTAGGCTTTAAAACTGTCTTAGAGGCTTCATCACCACTTTGCCCCAGGGCCCTGCCCCCGCCCCCGCCCCACCCCCCACTTTGCTCACTTGTGGTCTTTGAAGCAACCCTGGGAGGCAATGGACTTGATATGCCCTTTGCTTTGTACTCCCTTTAGTTTCTTGGCACCTGCTTTGATTCTGTGTGGTTCTCTGATCCACTTACTCTGCTCCTATCTTGAGCAGGTTGACAAATAGGCAACCAGAAACTTAATACTAAGTTAGAGTTATGGATCAATTGAAGTTCCTCTTCATTGAAACACATATGTCTCTAGAACAATGTTTTCAAACTACTCCATGAGACAGATCCATGGACTATTAAGTATAATTATGTGATAAAAGAACTATCTGGTCCAATAGTATAGGTTCCCAATAAATACTGTAACATTAAGTGCTCTGAGTTTTACAGAAATGGAACCTGTCAAATGACTTGTATTTGTTTTTCTAAATGCAATTGTGCATGGAACTCCTCTCTTTGGAATACTGAGTCACATCTCAAAGCTCACCAGTTGTCTGTGGAAGGCGTTTTTGGAAGTTATGTTCTTAGAATTTAAACTGTAAGTTAACAATATTTCTGATCCACATCTGCAACAACACATTTTTAATAGATTAATTCTGATTTAAACAGCAGGTCATCTACATTTGTATTATGTTAGATAAAAGTCATACAACATCAAAGGGTTATCTAATTAAACCCAGGCATCTAATGAATTAAAAAACACACACATACACACACATACACCAAAAAAAAACTTGACAGAAAGTTATAGATGCCTTAGAAATCCAGAACTCTTAGTAATATAAATTAGGTCAGTTACTGCTATCTTTGCATTACCCATTGATTTACCTTTTGTGTGTGTGTGTGTGTGTGTGTGTGTGTGGTTTGGGTTTTAGAATGAAATTGATGCCAAGAGAACCTGGCATATTTTAGAAAAATACAAAATGTCTTGGCTTTAATAGTTTGGACACGTGACTTATCACTTTGGATATAGATTCAATGTTACTCATAGGACTATCAAGATATCTAAGATAATAAAAGAGAAACATGCAAATTGACCATTACCACCAGCCAATCAGAACGGCTGTATGCAAATTAACCCAGCCAAGATGGAGGCCAGCAGCCATGGAGCTAGAGCAAACCAAAGGCTTCTGTTGCAACTGCCTGCCTAGGCTGGCTGAGCCTCTGCTCACAGCCAGGCCCACCAGCCAATCAGAGCGGCTGTATGCAAATTAACCCAGCCAAGATGGAGGCTGGCAGGGCAGGTCTGTACTGGGAGCCTCCACAGCCGGCATAGCTGTGCCAGGTGTGTCAGCTCAGTGGGGGGGGTCCAGCCTGGGGCCTCCTCGGGGCATCCAGGAGCAGCTGTCCTGGGTCTGCTGCCTAGCTCCGCCCCCGGGAGCCTCCGAGGAGTATCCAGGAGCGCCTGTCCCAGGTCCACTGCCTGGCTCCACCCCCTGGGGGCCTCCCTGGGGCATGCAGGAGCATGGGGCCTCCACAGGGTGTCCAGGAGCACCCGTCCAGGGTCCGCTACCTTCATCTGCCCCCCAGGGGCCTCCACAGGGCATGCAGGAGCGTCTGCTGCACAGTGCGGAGAATCCGAAGCCAGTTCACTGCCCAGCTCCACCCCAGGTGTGTTTGCTCAGCAGCAGGGCCCCACCGAGGGATTCTGCACCAGCGTCCGCCCCTGGCTTGCCACCCAACTCTGCGCCAGGTGTGTCCCCTCAGTGGTGTGGACCCACCAGGCGTGTGCAATCGTGGGCCCTCTGGTGGGAAACGTCCAGGCCTGCACTCACCAGCCTTCCCACCCCTCAGTGCACGAACCCTGAAGGGGCTGTAGGCAGCCTGAAAATGGCCCTCAGCCCCTCACCCAGGCTGGCCAGGCATGCCAGCAGGTGGACATCCCCCCCGATTTGTCCCAGACTGCAAGAGGGCACAGGCCGGGCTGAGGGACCCCCATCCCCCGAGTGCACAAATTTTTGTGCACCAGGCCCCTAGTAGTAAGATAATTCTAAAATATGGATGCCTCACTATATCATTGGTTTTTTGGTGGGCAAGGTAATGTTCATGTTAAGCAATTATCATTTAGGAGTCTTAGATATTTATTTTTTGGAGTTGAGTTAAAGAAAATATTTTTTTTTTCTTACTATTTTGAAATAAAACAATTATAGAATATATTAATTCTCACCTTAAAGTAAACTCAATGTCAGTTAAATCTTCCTTTTTTTTTTGTCTGAGATAAATGAATTCCAATGGTGATGTATCTTTCTATATATATTTTTAAAATTTCATTTTTCTTCTTTGAAAAATGTCTACATATACATAAAAAGAAAAATAAGTGACCTTAGTGAATAACAGAATTTAATCAAATAATAAAATTCTCATTTTATGGGTATTGGATAGGTAGATGGAAATTGTATCCTCCAAAAAATGAATTATATAATTACTATTTTGACATAAAGTCAGATTTAACAAGAGTTTCTATATAGCTTCATAAGTAGATTTTTATGATTTAATAATAAGAGAATTCTCTTTTTAACATGCCTTCACCTTCTGAAACTTTTCTTCCCTTTAATATCCCAAACACGTAAGCTGTTTGAGACAGGGAAACCAGTTACCCGTGAAATCATGCCGTCATTTTTCTTCATTAGCCCTTTGGTCTGGCCGCATTTGGAGAAGTTGATTTCCCCTAACAGATCGACTAACATAGCTGTTTGGAGAAGCAGTTTTACTCAATTAATTATAGTTCGTTGCCCTGCTGTGGCTGGCTGATCATCCCTGTTACCTACGAGGAACAGTAGTTTTACCTCAGAGTAGAAGCACCTTGCACTGCAGGAAACCAAGGCAACACAAATGATATGCCAGCTGCAATAACAAACCCGTGTTCCCCCTTGAGGGCGGCAAGCGGGTTGGCACGCTGCCCTCTTTCACACTTGCATTCCTTCCAGGCTCACTGCAAGTGCAAGGTGGAGTGAATGAGGCGCTCAGGCAGCTCAGACCAGCCTCTCTGGCTGCCTTTTCCCCTGTAGCTTTGAGCCAAACCCATAGGTGAGATCAATCATTTGTCCAGACTGCAGCTCCCCACAGCCCTGCCGCAGGATTAGCGTTAATGTGCTGCCTGGGAAGGAAGGGAGAAAAAGAGCACCTTGTTCCTTAGTAAGAACCTGAAATGGCACTTATTTGAACAAATATGACGGAATGCATGCTCTGTGACTGGTATTGTGACCCGTATGCTTTTAAAACTTACTAGGGAGAGTGACATTGAAGGAAGGCGTGGGGAACTTACATTCTTAGAGTGTATTGTTATTGATTGATTGATATAATATATTTTTATTGACTTCAGAGAAGGGAGAGGGAGAGAGAGGTAGAAACATCAATGCCGAGAGAGAATCATTGGTTGGCTGCCTCCTCCCCACTTCACCCCTGCCCCACTCCCGAGATGGAGCCCACAACCCCAGCATATGCCCTGACCGGGAATTGAACTGTGACCTCCTGGTTCATAGGTCGATGCTCAATCACGGAGACAGCAGGTCGGCCTAGTGTATTTTTGGATTTGTGATGACTATCCTTTGTGACACTAAATCATTAAGGACAAACCTATTCACCTCCCACCTTACTTTTTTCAGTCAGCTAAAAGTCATTTTTCTTTCTCTTCTTCAAACAGCTCTTATTTGCATTTGACCAAATTTCATCAGTAGCAATTTTAGATTTATAGTGAGAAAAACGGATACGTGTGATTTGGCTATTTTTCCTGTGACTAATTTTTCTTGTTTTATAAAGCTGTCACAGAGAGAGAGAGTGATGGCTCTATTCGTTTTAAACAACTGCTTGTTACATCGAAGTTCTGTTGGGTGAAGATCCAAACTGTGAGAGCTCTGAAGTCCCCATTGTGCAATATCTCACGGACTCAGCAAGCGGCCTCAGTGAGAGGGAAACAGGACCCGCAGTGGTGACAATGATGGGCTATCAATATTTTAGCTCCTTCTCCCTTTCATTTCATGTCCTCCCTCCTGTGTGCTGTGTTTGCTTAGGTATTCTCTAGTTCTGCCTCTTTTAAAAGGCCACTTGTGTTCAAGTCTGGAAAGCACCGTTTAATTTGCATTGAATTAATTTCAGCTAATTGTTTTGTTAGTTTACCCAAGGAAAATTCCAGTATAACAAACTGGCATTTCCAGATTATTTTATTAATGTACATTAAATGATAATGAAATATTCCCCATTAATTGGGCCTGGTGATGAGCAAAGTAAATGCTCAGCCTTTCTTGGTAGTCAATAAGCAAATATAAGAGGCTCTCAAACCAGCTAGAACATGCGAGAACTGGAGAAAGGAGTCCTCTGGGCAGACAGATTGCAAAACGTCTCTACCCTGCGCAGAGCAAGCTGGAAAAAAGGTCCCTCTTCCTCCTGGGGGGACTCTGGTGCCTTGGGTTGGTTGAGTGGGAGCTGATGGCCCCCATTTACTCTTGGTCCTGACCTTGTGCAGGCCATGACCTGTGTGCCAATCCCAGCAGCCCTGTGCCTGGGACAGCAGGGCAGGCAAGGGCACTCCACTCTGCTTCTATCCCTTCCTGACTTCAATCCCTGGAGGATTTCTTATTTTGTTATTTGAGTTGACGGGAGTTAATCCATTTTGATGGTAGTGGTACATGTGAAGGAGGGTCAGAGAATTACTATTTGATTTTAGGATAAACCAAGTGAAATAGCCTCACTGACAGTGCAGTACAGCTTTCCCTTCCCAGCGTGCAATGCTAGTAAGTACCTCCCTGGCTCTTTCATTAAAGAGGAAACTCATTTCCTAGACAATAATCCAAAGGTTCGCTTGGAAAGGTTTGTTCATCTTAATTATCATTACATTGTTATGAAATAACTGCTTCTATATACCCATAGGCCATAGAAGCAAGTCATTTGACAAGAAAGTTTACATATGAAACTCTTCTGGTATGTGCTATTTCTTATCACGCATGAATAGTAACAAAATTAAGTCACCGTTATGTCTGCTGCTTTAAAGTGTCAGAAGTTGCTACCGTGCCATGAAAAAGTATCACATGCTTCCCCTCATCACCCCAAACTGTAAAGGAATGAATAATAAAACTCAGGGCTTTTTCCTCTTCTTATTTCAGGTGATGTGTTCCACATCACTGCTCCCGATAAGTTCTCCTATGAGGAGGCCGAAGAAGAGTGTGAAAACCAGGATGCCCGGCTGGCCACAGTGGGGGAGCTCCATGCGGCTTGGAGGAATGGCTTTGACCAGTGCGATTATGGGTGGCTAATGGATGCCAGTGTTCGCCACCCTGTGACTGTGGCCAAGGCCCAGTGTGGAGGTGGTTTACTTGGGGTGAGAACCCTGTATCGTTTTGAGAACCAGACAGGCTTCCCTTCCCCTGATAGCAGATTTGATGCCTACTGCTTTAAACGTAAGTGTTTGATATCTTTTTAAAAGTTACAGATTAAAAAAAAAAAAATACTTCGAAGGCATGCATTGATGTTCACCTAGCTACTGGGGTGGATCCCATGCCTTGCAGTGTGTGCACAGAATGGAAACAGTACAGTAACTTTCAAAAGCAAATGGAACAGCAGTAATATGGTTATAACATCGGGAAATTTGACAAGTGGTGTTTTAAAGGGGATGAAGAAATGTCAAGTGCAAATGGTGCCCCATTGCACTACAAAACATATATCTGAGTCATTATTTCATATGAATTTCAGTCCTTAAATGCAATTGGATAGTTGGTGCTATAATGTGAAGGCCAACTGTGGCTGAGTTGAGACCTTGAGTCTGTTTATTTTGTCTTTGTTCGGTATTCTTTCTTTGAAATGGTGGAGAACTGAAATCTCAGTAGTTGCAGGTGAGTACTTGGAACTGACGTAGATAATCATAGCATTCAGTTAATACCTAAAAATGAACCATGCTATAAATGAAAATCTTTTATCCCATTTTGTTTCAAGTAAGGGAAATATATCTTATAATAATTCTCTAGAATCATATTGACATACAATATATGCTTTTTGCTATCTTCATTAAGTTTGCTACTTAAATTGGTATTAAATAACAATTTTCAACATTCATGATATATTTATTTAAAATGTTCAAGTGACCTTAGATGACTTGATCAATAGTAGTCTCATTATGTAATACTTGCAGAATGTTTAATTAAACAAGCAAATAATCCAGAGTCTGGTGATACTTACTGTCAGGTCTATATTGTGACAGCTAAACAAAGATCTCCCAAAATTTTGGGTGACCTTGAGTTATGTTTAAGTTAGAACCATGTTATATTGAAATACAGTGAAAAGTTTTTACCAAGCTTCTAATACATCTTGTTATAGCAACATGTCACTGAAATGAGTAGAAAATACCTAATGTCATTGGTTTCTAAAGTGAAATACACAGCTTTCTTCATCAACCAAAAAGACATAGCTGGCATCTGAGTAGTTAGCAGAATAGGTATTAGTACAATGGAAAGGTGTGATTTCATATACTGCTGCCTCCCATTATGAGTCCTCTGCTTGGATCTCCTCCCAAGAACTCAACTTTCTGAGTGTTAAAGCCACATGTTGTGTATTAGCACAATACAAATGGGCAATAAAAAGCCATTGAAAATACTAAGTTTTGTTTCTAAACCCTAAAACGACAGGAAAGTCTTTCTTGCTAATTTTTGGGCAAACAAATAACAATGACAAAACCTATTCCTAAAAGTAGAAAGATAAACATTCTTTTATGTCACATTCTCATAACAGTGATTTTCAAGTAGTTCGGGCTCAGTGATCAGTTTTACATTGTGACTGATAGGATTAAGGAACAAAATTGGATTGGTGTATGTTGGGATGAAGGGGTTAGAGAGGTTAAATTAGGGAAAGAGTAGAATTCTTCAACTTCACTACATTCCTTCATTATATATATTTCTTGTGGCACTAGAAAACTTTTAAACATTTTTTCTCCCTGAAAGTAAAATTTAAACCAAAGCCTGTCTGTAGGCACAAATAATCCATCCTGATGTGTTTTAAATTATTTGTTTAAATGCGGAGTTCACATGAATGTATGAAATAACAAGCTACTTGGATTCAAATAGAAACACCACCTACTAAAACTCTACATGAAAATCTTTAAAAAATTGGAAAGTTTAGGTGTATTATTTTCTTTCTAATTCAATTGAATATATATAACTTGGAAATATATAACTTTGAAATATAATGGTTCAAATTTTGGGTTTAGTTCCACCTAAACTGAAGGCTAGATTCTTCTTTATTTCTTCCCTACCTTTAAGACCCTATCATAGTCAAAATTTATTCAGTGCATAAAAAGCTTCGAATGTTGAGTCATAACATAAAAACCTTTTTTAAGCACATGAAATGCCAACAGCTTCTCCAAATTGCTAATTTATTTTTCAAAAATTCTTTTGATATACACAATATAGCAAAACTAGGTAATTAGTTTTACAGTTGTGAGCACTTGAAACATAGTTTATTCTTGTATTATTATTTATTAATCACTAGAGGCCCAGTACATGAATTTCATGCTCTGCTGGGCCGGCACCCTCTCACAGTCCAGGAGCCCTCAAGGGATGTCTGACTGCTGCAGAGGCTCCTGCTACCACCACTGTGCTGGCAGAGCATCAGCCTGACTTGTGGCTGAGTAGAGTGCTCCTTGTGGGAGCACACTGACCACCAGGAGGCAGCTCCTGCATTGAGCGTCTGCCCCCTGGTGGTCACTGTGTGTCATAGTGACCAGTCATTCCTAGTTGTTCTGCTATTAGGGTCAATTTGCATATTACCCTTTTATTATATAGGATTGTATTATTTTCCATATGAACAGCTGTAAACCTACTTTTGCCCCACCCTGTATATAGATGTGTACACACATACACACGTATATAATAACTTGAAAAATATTCTCAAATGACTTGACTGTCATTCACTTTTCCCACATAATTGAGTAGTGACTAAATTCTGTAGGATAAATTTTGTGGCCCTAGTGACAGTTCCAAAAGTGATTTCAGAGATGTACAGTTGGTTGGTAAAGTAGAGGAATGTAGAAATATCACCATATTTTTTTTGTTTGCTTTTACCAAATGTAGAAAGTGTTTTTACAGTTATTTCCTGGTGAATGAATATTACTCAATCTTACTTTGCTATAGTTCCCTTTTCCTTTAAAAATCATTGAATAGAACATTAATAATGGCTGGTGATAAATATAGTTAGAATCTATTCTTATCAAATAAATTTTAAAAACAAGTCAATTAATTAAACTAAACTGTGCACTTTTGATTTTTCTCTGATCTCAGAGTTAAGTGAGCTGAGAAAGTTAGAGGGTTATGCAGGGCTTTGAAAGATCACCCAATACATCCCCGAACTTATGTGAATCAAAAGCATTCAAGACTCATGATAATCTCTCATTTGATATTATTAATGATATCAAGACAGATAGTAGAACATGTTTCCTAGAAAACCCATTTTAATATTTTATTACTGTCACCCAGATAGTTTTTTAATTATATAAATCCATTGGATTAGAATTGGAGCCCATTGTTCCTTTTTAAGTTAGAGACCAAAATCTAAATAACAGCTGTTTCTCTTATTAACACAGTTGTTCAGTTATCCCTCAATGTCTTCCTTAAATGAAATAATTTCCTCGTTTTGAAATTTCAATGTCTAAGGCTTTAATCATCTATCTGATCTTGCTTTGAGCCTATATATATATATATATATATATATATATATATATCCCTCTGTTTGATTAATTATGGAACTTAAAATAGTGGCCCAAAGAAGGCTAAATAAGTACCCACCACTTTATATGCAATTTCTTCCATATTTCTTTACTTTTATAAATCCTCACCCAAGGATATTTTTTCCATTGACCCTTTTAGAGAGAACAGAGGGGAAGGGAGGAGTGGGAGAGAGAGAGAAAAAAAACATCAATGTGAGAGACACATAGATTAGTAGCCTCCCACATGTACACCAACTGGGGACCTGAGGTTGAGCCTGCAACCCAGGTATGTGCTCTTGACCAGGTATCGAACCTGTAGTCCTTTGGTCCACTGGCAGACACTCCAATCACTGAGCCAAACCACCCAAGGCCATATTTGTTTACTTTTAAATTTGGCCTGCCCTTCTAACCTTTGGTCAGTTTATGTTTTGTGTGACCTACATCATAATCTGAGTATAGGCACCAAAACGTATTCTTCCCTTATTGATATTTTTAAAAATGTTTTCTGTTTATTGAATTTGAATATGTTAGCATTTACTCACTTATAAAACTATTTTAAAAGTTTTGCATTTTAATCTCACTGTTTCAATCTTTACTTTTCCCCCAACTATTACATAGAATCAACTTACTGAGAATCCACTTTATTTGTGACTCCAATGTTTACAGTTATTTATGTATAAAACATTTAAACTAGAAGAACTAATTTGAAGTTAGTCATTTCCTTATAATGTAGGCTAATGGGTATGAGTTAAATCGACTATCACACTGGTAATTGGGTTTTTATATTTTATTAGAAAAATATGCCAGATGTCTCTCAACAGAAGCATGGAGAAGATAGTCCGTAGAACATAAGATGCCGTAAGGACAGTGATGTGAAACATCTGTGTGGTAGACAGCTGCAAGGTTGGAAAGGAGCTTTTGTGGGAAAAGAAGCGTGCTGATTTCTGTCAGCCCCTCGGCAATGAAGCTGAGGAGACACGGGTAGTGTTCTAAGACGTAAGCTTCTCCATATGAGTGCTTCTGGAATGACACTGATGGCATAGCCCAGAGTTGTGTTCTCACCTTCATAATAATCACCATCAATACCGTGACACTCACAACCCTCTTCAAAGATATTTGTATTTTTTAAAAAAGATTTTTCGGGGTGGGGAAAGAGGTTGAAACAAATGGCCCAGAAAAAGAGCTATGCTGAGATATGATGGGAATCGGCTGTTACATTGACGAAAAATCTACCCAACCCCAAAAAGGAAGTTTGAGGTTTTCCATTCCAAGTAGTATAATTAATTAAGTGAATTATAAGCAGACATTTTAACAGGGCTCTAAAATTATTGAGAACCTTTTTTTAAAAAAAAAAAAAATCACACAAATCCTGGCTTTGTAAGGGAGATTCAGACTCACATTACGGTCACTTCACTATGTTCCAGGACGAGGTGAAGCCAACACCAAATGGTGCCGTAATAATTGACAATGGCATAGTTAGTTTTTTAAATGAGTCCTTAATTTTCAAACACCGTCAAAGTGTTTGCATAGCCTTGTAGAAGTTACTAGCTCAGAACTGGGCTTGGGACCTAAAGAGACCTGATTCACAGGCTCTGTTTGGCCCTAACACAGTTATCACCTCTTGTTAAATTAATCTCATCAGCTATGAAATACTCAGAGGGAAAAAGCAAAATTAACTTTTTTTGTGGTTAATAATATGCATACTTTTTTATAATATGCAGTATAGTAAGTGTTTATATTATGTTTCCACGGTAACTTTCTTTGAATGTACATTTTACTGTTTTCCCAAAGAATGCGGTTATAAGACAAAAATGATATTTGGCAGTTAAATGAGGTAACAGTGATGGAATTTCAGAGGCTATAGAGAATTGAATTAAAAGAAAAATAATCGACCATGCTTTGGCTCCTTAAGTTGCTCATGTCAATCAAAATAGATTAAAGCTTCTTCCAATAAATGAATGTAGAAAGAGCTTTCCTTTAAAAATGAGAAAAGGAGAAAAAGGATATTTCATATATTTTGAAGAGTTCAATTCTGTTTTTAAATTTAGTTTTGTTTTACTATAGAAGGATAAATAGTGACAGAGTTTAAAGATTGTTTAAATGCACTGTAAAATAGTCACCAACTTTTTATTATAAAGTTGATTAATCTGGGCTATTATAGCTTAAGTCTGATTTACAACAACATGATATTATTAAATTTTAAAAATAGAATTTACTTTTAGAGCAGTTTTACGTCCACAGCAAAACTGAGTGGGCAACACATTGAGTTCCCATTACCCCCTGTTCCCACAGGCCCCGCCCCCCTCGTTATCGGCATTCCCCTTACATTTGCTACAGTTGCAGACCCACATGTCACGTCATAATCACTCACAGTCTATAGTTTACATTAAAGTTCACTTTCTGTGCTGTACATTTTATAGTTTGGACAAATATAATGACATGTATTTACCATTCTAGTATTAGAACTGTTTCACTGATCTAATGTCATTACATTTTGACAGACTAGAAGGAGCCCAAAGGTATACAATTTCATTTTTCAAGGACTCCTGTTTTGGGATTAAGAGTAAGACACAAGATATTATAAATACTACAGATATTATAACTCTTATCAGAGGGAACAGGTATTACTCTTACAACTAGTTTTAAGTTGTACAAGATATAGCAAAGCAACAACTACAGTTTCCTCAGAACAGTTCCTTCTGAGTTTAGTGGCAACTAATTTTTGATTTTTGAAAGTCTGAATTTGAAAAAACACAGATAACCCAGAATCTAATCTTTCTTTAAAATATATATATTTTATATATATATTATATTATATAAAATATATATATTTTGGAGAAGAAGGGAGAGGGAGAGAGAGATAGAAATATCAAGGATGAGAGAGAATCATTCATTGGCTGCCTCCTGCATGCTCCCTATTGGGGATGGAATTCGAAATCCAGGCATGTGACCTTGACTGGAATTGAACCTGAAGGCCGACATCCTATCCACTGAGCCAAACTGGCTAGGGCAACTCAGAATCTTTCTGCATTAAGCTGCTGCTTTCCCCACTATGTGGAGAAGGAATCTTGTCTCCAACACTTTTGCTGTTACACACAATTTAAATGTCTTTAAACAGGCCAAACCATTCTCTGTAAATCTGGATGCCTTCTAATGTAGCGTTTTCTGATGACATGTTACTTTTTATTGCCTGAGCTTATTCTTTCTGGTGCTCAGAGTTGTTTCCAGTGATTTGTAATTATAGACCTAAAATATATCATGTGGGTACTTTACTTCCTGTTCTACATTTGCGCCTCATGCTAAAGTAACCCTGGAACCAAGACCTTTAAGAGTTACAAGCACATTGTGTGGAACATTAGAACAAAATGTAGAAATACAACAAATGCCAAGTAGCCTCTGCCAAAAACATTTTATTGTTTATTAGAACGAGACTCCACTGGAGTTGAAAAGAGGAGGAAGACAAATGTCTGACACCTGGAAGAGTGGTTTTAAAAAGTTTAATATCCTGTTTTTATGAAACCCCTCCGCATTATGGTCAATGTAATCGTTTATGTGTAACTTGGGGACATTTGATGTGGCTTTTGGTTGTTTTGCAATCTGAGGCACTCCCTCTCCCCTGAGTCACTGTGCAGCTTGAGAAGGAGAGAGAAACCTAGAGGCAGGGTACAGAAGCTTCCAGAAGAGTAACATCAAGTTCTCCTACTAGGCTTCAAGTTGCTGCTGTAGTTTCTGATAAGTCACCTATCTACTACTTCCAAACTCTGCATTCATATATATTTTTGGACATCTCTATATTTTAAAACTAGATAATACTCATTTTCCTTAACCAAGAAGAGTCATTCACACCTATGGGTAAAAGCAGTGATAACCCTTACACTATAAAACAAGTGATCAATTGGTGACTGTTAAATGTTCAGTTGCCTTTGGGTTACTTTAAGTATAGTTGTTAGATTCCCATCCATCATAAAACGCATTTGGGTCACCCCAAAATACACAGCAGCATTTAACAAACACTGGACATACAACTTTTTATTAGTGCCTTGTCTAATCAACTCTTTGAAATTATTTTCTAGCCAAACAGAATATATCAGAGACTACAACCATGGATCTGAATATCCTTACAGAAACTGCATCACACAGTTTATCCAAAGAACTACAAATGATTCCTGACAGAACTACACCAATCACCCCTGTAACCTCTGACTTACCTGTCATTACAACAAAGTTCCCTTCTGTGGGAAACATAGGCAATTTTGAACAGAAATCCACAGTTCAGTCTCCAGTGGTCACACACAGATTAGCCACTGAGTCACCCACACCTCCTGGGAGTACCATATCTGAAATTAAGGAAGAAGTGCCCCAAAGTACAACTATCACCTCCCATCATGCTACTGATTCATGGAATGGTGTCATGGAATACATGCCAACACAAGAATCAGTTACACAAATTGAACAAATAGAAGTGGGTCCCTTGGTAACATCTATGGAAATATCAAAGCACATTCCTTCCACAGAATTCTCTCTAACTGAAACACCTTTTGTATCTACAACAATGACCCTAGAATCCAAAACTGAAAAGAAAAGAGTAAGCACTACTTCTGATTTAGTGACCGCAATCCGCTATTTCACCTTGGGAGAAGCTGGTGATGGTGGTGAAGACAGAACATCTACAGTTAGATCTGGCCAGAGCACCTCGGTCTTCAGCCAAATACCTGAAGTCATTACGGTGTCAAAGACTTCAGAAGACACCACCCCCAGTCAACTAATACCAGCATTGAGAACAGATACTTACATCAATGATGAAATACAGGAAAAGGTCACCATCGACCCATTTAAAGGAAAAATAGAGGAAGACTTCTCTGGAATGAAGGTCTCTACAGCTTCTTCAGAGTCTTTAGTGGAAATGACCAAATTCTTTGATTCACCAGCATTGACAACAGTAAAGCTAAGCATTGTGCCAATAGCAGCAAGAGATGTGGAGAAAGACTTTACAAGAACTCCAGTTGGATTAGAAACAGATGGCTATCAAGACACTACAAAGTACGATGAGGGTATTACAACAGTGCATTCAACCCACAGCACTTTAAGTGTGGAGGTAGTCACTGTATCAAAATGGTCATGGGATGAAGACGGCATAACCTCAAAGCCTTTGGAGTCCACAGAACATGAACGTTCTCCAAAATTGCCCCCAGCCTTACTCACCACTACAGGAGTGAGTGGAAAGGATGAAGAAATCCCAGGTTTCACTCAGGGTGGAGGAGATGCGTTTACTCTTATCCCAGATAGTACTCAAATGCCATTAGAGAAGTTTACTGAAGAAGACTCAACAGACCATGGGGAATTCACAATTAGATTTCAGCCAACGACATCAACTGGTATTACAGAAAAGTCAACTTTGAGGGATTCTATAGCTGAAGAAAGAGTTCCCCCTGTCACAAGCATGGAAGATCGAGCTGCTCAGGCAACTGTAGAAGGAAGTGCTTTGGATAAAGCAGAAGATATGGATGTCTCTGAGCCTGTATCTACTGTCCCTCAATTTGCACACACTTCAGATATGGAAGGATCAACATTTGTTAATTATAGTAGCACCCAGGAGTCTACTTATGGAAGCACTTCCCATACCGTTCCTCTTTCTGTAATTCCCAAGACAGAATGGGGAGTGCTGGTACCTTCTGCTCCATCAGAAGGTGAAGTTCTAGGTGAACCCTCTCAAGACATACATACCATTGATCAGACTCACCTGGAAACAACTTCTCCTGAAACTATAAGAACAACAACAGAAATTGCACAGAGAACAACTCAGGAAGAATTTCCTTGGAAAGATCAGACTCCAGAAAAAACAATTCCTGCCCTCGGTTCTACAGCTGGCACAGCCAAGGAGGCAACATTACCTTTGGATGAACACGAAAGTGATGGGTCAGCATATACTGTTTCTGAAGATAGATGGGTGATGAGTTCTGAGAGAGTCCCGATTTCAGAAACAACTCCAATTGGAAAAGTTGAGCACACTCTGTCTTATCTACCTGGTGCTATCACTGAGCACAAAGCAAAAACAGATGAAGTGGTAAGGCTAACACCAAGCATGGGGCCAACGGTATTTTTAAGTCCAGGGGCTGAACAAAAATATGAAACAGAAGGTACTAGTCCAAAAGGCGTTGTATCGCCTTTAAGCACCAGTGTTACCCAGCTTATAGCAGAAACCACTACCGAGGAAAGAGAGAAAACATCCTTAGATTATATTGAGTTAGGTTCAGGATTATTTGAAAAGCCCAAAGCCCCAGAACTCCCAGAATTTTCAACAATTAAAGCCACAGTTCCAAGTGAGGTAACTACCGCCTTCAGTTCAGTAGACAGACTTCACACAACTTCAGCATTCAAGCCCTCTTCAGCACCCACTGAGAAACCTCCCCTCGTCGACAGAGAACCCGGTGAAGAGACAACCAGTGACATGGTAATCATTGCAGAATCAACATCACATGTTCCTCCCACTACCCTTGAGGATAAAGAAATGGAAACCGATATCGATAGAGAGTATTTCACAGCTTCAAGTCCTTCTCCTGTCACACAGCCAACAAGACCACCCACTGTGAAAGGCAAAGAGGCCTTCCGTCCTCAGGCACTTTCCACTCCAGAACCCCCGACGGGGACAAAATTCCACCCTGACATAAATATTTATATTATTGAGGTCAGAGAAAACAAGACAGGTAAGTCTTTGCTTTTTAGACATACCAGTCAAGGCAATCAGCATTTTATCTTGAAAATTTCTTTTGGAAAAAAAGTCAACGTATCAAATGCTGCCATTACAAGATATCTGGAGTGTGAAAAAGTTCTGTGTTTTAGCTTCACATATTTGCACAAGCATTGGAAGAATATGTTAAAGGATTTGGAAGAATGTTAGATACAGTTTTATTTGAAAGGTTATAAGAAGCCCTGCTTTGTCATCTAATATAACCAAATCATCCCGTCGCATCACTTCAGAACATGCACAACGAAATGTGTTAATTTCAGTGTCTTTCCATGCATTACTACTCAGTGTAGTACTAGACTGTGTTAACATCCCATTGGTCTTTAACCATTAACCTTCAGTGCTTACATTGTGGACAGCTATAACCCTTTTCACATTCCTAGGGCTGACAAAGACATCTAAAGGTTTGCTATGGTTTTCCGATGGTATGACTTGTGGGGTGAGCTATAGTCTGCTGTTTAAATGTCATTTCATGCAAGTTCCAAATGTTTTTAAGTTGTTGTCCTTGGGTATTTTAATGAGGCTTTAAATATTTAGGACAAATACAATCTAGCTCAGCTCCAGGAATTGCTATAATTCATTGTACAAATATCATTTCAGAAGATGGCTATGTCAGCATTATCTCTGTTTCCTAAAACCAGGTTATCATGTTATTATTTTATGGTTTCATTATTTCATCTGTAGGAATGCCTTATATTTTGCTTATTTATCTCTCTGGCGAAATGTTTAAAAGCTGTGTTTTTTTTTTACATTGATTAATACTTGCAGTTTTCATTATCAAACATACTGTGCTCCTTTCTAAAAACCACACCATGTTTTAATTTTGGTAAGCTGAGTTTAGACTACACAGTTCAATAGATCAAGTTCGCTTGTCTCTTTCTAAGTTAGGCATCAAGATCCTTCATTTCGATTAAGGTGCTATATTCTAGTGTTAATATGTGACTTAAGTGAATGGCTACTGGTTTTTCCTTGACATGGCTCTGGGAAGACGGACTAGAAGAATGTGGTGTGTTCTTCCTTACTGTTGAGATAGGCCCCTCAGAGTGTTATTTTTCTTAAGAGTGATTCTATTGTATTAGAGTTCCCAGGAGGGCACTTTTGGGGAACAAACAGCAAGCTCTGTTGTCACATCAGCTGGCCTCCAGCTCTGTAGATGGAGATTTCACAGCCCTACTGTCTTCACAGCTCTGCTGTCCAGAATTTTCTCAGTGTGCAAGCTCTTGCCGAGGCAGTGAATAGAAGAGAAGGGAATACATTCCCAGAGTATTGAAGTTAATCTTCACTTTCTAATTCAGTTGGAAGAGGCCAGGATTGGAACATTATTTTTCTACTGACAGTGCTGTTTCTTGGAGGCTGTAGCATATTTTCTACATTCCTGTCCTGCCTCTGGGAACTGGCATTGGAGAGAGAAGATGAGTTTCTAAACAGTGGGAATGAGGATTGCTGTTAGTGGGCTTGGAAAACTGAAAAGAAGGTATGAATAGGAAGAAGTGAAGAGAAATGAAAAGGAGCTACTGCCAACACTTAGTGAATGACTGACTACTAGCAGTTTTTCCCAATTTGTATTCCTCTTTTGTTAGTGTTGATATTTAGTTGAATCAAATAATCTAGAAAACAGTAAAGAATGTTCTACATTTATTTATTTTTTAAAATATATTTTATTGATTTTTCACAGAGAGGAAGGGAGAGGGATAGAGAGTTAGAAACATTGATGAGAGAGAAACATCGATCAGCTGCCTCCTGCACACTCCCCACTGGGGATGTGCTGGCAACCAAGGTACATGCCATTGGCCGGAATCGAACCTGGGACCCTTGAATCTGCAGGCCGACACTCCATCCACTGAGCCAAACCGGTTAGGACAAGAATGTTCTACATTTAAAAAGTCTTCTAAATGGGAAACTGTTAAAGTTAGAGCAATCAAATTACAAAAATGGAAAAGTGAAACCCATCTCCCTGGAAGAATTGGCAGTTGCAGAAAAAAAAAAAAAATCTAAGTCTATAAACAGTTACTCGAAATGGAGGGTCTAGTAACCTTACAAGCAGCCATTTATACAAAGGAATATATTTATATTTGACTAGTGGACTTAACTCAGCTGAATCCGGGAGACATGACTCAGTGTTCCTTTCTTTCTTCCGCTTTTAAAGCATGGGACCAAGATTTGTCTTAAAATTAATTTTTGTTCAGCACTGAGAATAAATGGTCAGAAAACTCTGGGGAAAAAGATTACTTGGTTATCTTCATCAAGACAGGATTTCAGGGTCGACGTGGGTGGGTGGGTGCGTGGGGTGAGCCTCTATCTACCTAGTTTCCTCCCTCTATCTCTTTCTCCTTCCCTCTCCCTCATCTCCCCCTCCTTATTATTTTTGTATAGTTTATATATGCCATTCTCTTTATGACTAAAAGCATTATTTATTGCTTTATTAAGACAATGAGGTTAGCTCAGATTCAACTGCTTACTTTTACTTGTTTCCTATGAGAAACTTAATTTTTCAAGCATTTTGAACTTTGGCAAAGGAAAGCCCTAAAGCAGATGTTAAATTAATGAGTTCTGAGGCAGGTGTACATTAACAAAGAAAAAATACTCATGTGCCTAAAAAAGCAACCTTTTTATGTATCAAGGCACATTTTTCCAGACTGGAAAATCCTTGGTATATGTATGAACTTGTATAAATCTATTCACAAACATAGACTCAACCTCTATGTATACTGTATATCCAAGTAAGCAAGAATACCACCCATGCTACACTAAACCAAGACATTCATAATTTTTTCTACACTCAGCAAATCTTATAAATCTTGATTTTTTTTTTTTTTACTAGTATGAAACAAAACATGCTACTCAGGACATGTTTATGTTATATTTGTTCAAATGGATCTTAATAGCAACGTAGGCTGCTGTTGCCATAGGGCAGCTAGAGTTAGCAGTTAAAACATCTGAAGAAACTTTTCAGCTCATAAAGGTTTTATGAGCTGAAAAATGCTGTGGGGTGTATTTAACAGTGGTTTGGGGGATACTGAAAACACGACTCCTGTCTATTTCAGGAGTAATTTGCACACCTGCATTTTGAAAAATTATTAAAAGGTTTTCTTTGTGAACATGTATGACGTTTACAGGGTTTAATGGTGTAGGAAGAGTTCCTTCAATTCTGGGCTTTTATTTTATTTTTTAAAGAATGCTTTTTTCCTAAATTATTTGAAATGTCACAAGTTGGTGTAACAGAACTGTGACTGTTTTCAAAACAATTATATACTAGTATCTTTAAATCAAAGAATACCATGGAAATATACAAACATTATTATGCAAATGCTCACAGTTAGAGCCTTAAAATAGGTGGCTTATTAGTGTGTTCTTTTTTTTTTTTAACAAGTTCATATAAACTACATACTATTTGTTAGCCAGCTGGATGTTATTTGTCTTGGCAGATTTTTTTTTTTGCTTCTCTTATCATTTATATCATTCTAAATCTGAGTGCAAGGCAAGAAGCGTAAAGCCAATACTAAACTAAAATGATATAAATATCAAGATATATAAAATTACTAATATAATGATATTAAAAATCAATGAGATATTAAGTAAGATAATTTTGCCACTAAATTAGAACTTACTTTGCTTGGTTTCCTTATTGAAAATTATGCTTAACTATTGCTTACATCCTTCAGAAAGACTCCCATGAGAATGCTGCTGCAAGCGCAGTGCCTGGCACAAGAGAACCACATAGCACAAATTAACCCCCTCTCAGCTTTAGGAATTATTTTATGCTGAACTTCTAAATGTAGGAAAATTTAGACTGTCTTGTACTAAATAGGTAAAAACCAAGTCAAAACTTAAGATGCTTTATACCTCAGGGAGCCAACTGTAATTATACTGCAGTATCTGCTTGACTGCAGGAGCTTGTTAGCATTTTAATCCTCTATGGACAGTGTCTGTTTGGGTGATGCCAGGAGGGTGCAGATTAGAAGCAGCTGCAGCCCTTATTATAATATAGTATTTAAATATAGTTTTGATTCTGTAAGACCGACACATACAATTCATTAGCTTTTTCATGTGTGAAAATTGGGCTTATAATTTTAATAACTACCAATTCCTTTTTTTCTCCCAGAGAAAAGAGCTTTTTCTGAATTCTTTATGAATTTTTGCAGGTACTGGGCCTAGCCTCTCCTTGCATATTCATAGAACACATGGGCATTCCCTGCTGTCTTTTTGTTGTTGTCAAGGAAACCCTCTAGTTCTCTACACAGGGATTACATTCTTCTTTCTTAATAGCTCTTAGATCATTCATTTGTGCAATGAATAAAAAATGTATTCACAGGCCCAGACAGTGGTCAGCACTTTTTTGGAGGGGGGCGTGGGTTGGTGGGTGTAGCTAAGGGGACAGACGTGTCTGGTGAGAGGAGCAATAGGGATAAAAGAAATGCTCTCTGAGGTTTCATTTTAATAAGGTAAAGCTGGAAATTTTGTGTTTTTTAAAAAGTGATTATTTTTGTCAATTTACACTCAATGAGACCAGTTTCTCAGGTACAAAAAGAAGAATTGGTTATTCAGTGGTTTTATGGATGGAAGGATTATAAGAATGACTCTAGTTGGGGGCAGTAGGGATGGCGATGTGTTTTGGTGAAAACTTGTACATTTTTTCATTTATATTGAAGTACTCTGAATTTGTTTACAGCGTAATTGAAGCAATAGAAAACTGTAAAACATTCATCCTAAGGCGTCGTGTGGACAACTGAAAATCTACTTTATTGCATTAAAAATGGTGTTCCTTAGAGAGATATGCCAGTGTTTAGACTTTTGAGTATGAATTAGGAGGGAAACATGTAGCTATTGACAAGAAGACTATACTTATCTTTAAAAAGGGTAATTTGGTGCTTGAGAAGAAAATAAATTCTGAAGAACCTAAATACTTGCTAGAATTTAAAGTATGAGATTTTAAACTGGAAAGAATCCCTGGAGGGAGAGGGAAAGTTTAATTATGGTTCAGCATCTGTGTCTATGAACATTCAGCATGTTGTATTACGGTATTACACCAGACGTGCTTGTGCACACGCAGTCGGTACACACCGCCTCAGCTGGCTTCCCGCGTCCTCTTGCTTGGCTTCCCCACAGCATCCCAGTATCTCACGGGACAGTTTTGTTGCTTTGACCGTATGATGCATACACTAGGTTTCTGAAAGTTGATTTTTCTAAACTGAGAACAGGAAAAGGAAATGTACTAACATATAATCTGTGTACTTTAATAGAATATAGAATAATTGTCATATTTCAGTATTTTGCAATCTTACCCTTGTTCTGCTCTCTAGGGGAGTCATTTTACTACCAGAAGATAAAACTTTCTCTGCCTATCTCTTCATATCCACCCTCAAGGAAATATTTTAGAGGGATATGGAAATAGTCATTCAATCAAACTACTATGTGGCTAGGGGAAAGAAAATAATACAATCTATAGATTAGTTGAGAAGGCGACTTGAAATAATTAATAAGGAAAAGAGTATGTAATGAAGGAAAATTGCTTGCTTCAGTAACAGGAAAAATAGAGGTAATAGGAACTAAGTAACATAAGAAGCATCGTTAGCAGGCAAAGTCTCAGAACTGGTCTCCCAGAAACTCTGGACATTTGTCCCCTCACTAGGCAAACACACAGTTTACCTGGGAGGCCCCAGAGCTGCAGCAGCCAGGCATCTAACCAACCAAGATGCCCTTCCATGCTGGGGTGTAAGGGACACCAGGGACTCACCCAGTGCATCAATATTGCCCACACTGCTTTTCAACCCTGCTGTCTCTCAAAACCACCAGGCAGCCTCCAAATAAAAAACCCCTCCCCTGAGCTCCCATCAGACAACTTGAATCTGAATTTCTAGTGGTGGGGCTCAGGCATTGCTATTTTTCTTAATTTTGCTTCATTTTTAAATTAGTATCTGTATTTCTTAATGTGCCCCATGAGATTTTGATGCACAGCGAGGGTTCAAAACCACTGATAAACTGAAGGCTTTCTACCTACAGGCAGTGGCTGAAATACAAAAATTCCTGGGGAGGGGGCTGCTCCAAGACTCTGCCAGTTTAAAATGTACTTGACCAATTTTAAGGAGGAAAAAAATTATGTCTGAACGAAATAGTGGTCTTTGAGCATATTTTGGGAAGTGTAGCTTTTGTCACAAATGTTAAATGAATCTTGGCATCTGTAAGTGAGGAATATATGAAACATATTTCATATATCATTGACATATGTTTTTAAAGTTTCAGGATTAACTGTAACTGAGTCAAAGTAATATTGAAGGGTGGAGAATATATCTCGAATTACCCAGAACTAAATACCTCACTTGGCTGTATCCATGTTACCTTCTCTCTATCAACATGGAAATTAAAAGGAACTATGCATGCTTTGGCTTAAGGATTCTTTTGACTATATTGATGTGTATCGTATACAAGTATATATTTTAATTTAAGGAAAACAGTGATTATCATCCTGATATAAACCTATATAGAATGCTGGATTTGGAAATAAAATGAATGATTAAAAATATTGAGACTGTGCCTACACCTTTAGATTACCTGGATTTTTACAACTCTCTGAGTTTTTAGTGTTTGAGTTATCTGTATGGTTCTTTAGTTATAGTTTCGAATTGGGGTTGTTACTGCAGCCAAAGAACAACCATTTCTTCAGGCTAAAATGTAAATCTTTTAAAGGGAGCATCAAACAAGTAGAATAAAAATTTTCATTCTTGATGATAAATGACTGTGTAGACAGTCTTCCAACAAAATTCCCCAAAGAAGGGCTAAGTGGTCAGAGTCTGAGGAGCATTACATGTTTAAAGGATCCTTTCACTTTAATTATGGAATATAGAAGTAAGTAAGGGAGGTGAGATAAAAATATAAAAACTAGGGGATTTTTTTTTTTAAATTCTTTATTGTTGAAAGTTTTACATATGTCTCTTTTCTCCCCCATTGACAATGAGGGGATTTATAAATAAGAAACATTATGTCAGAGTCCTTTGGCATACAAATCAAAAACAGCACGAATTTGGACTAAGGAGTTTTAGAGAAGATACGTTGGGGGAGGGCGGGCTTCAGCTGGGTCTTTCGTACTACTGAGTGCATGGGAGAAGTTCACAGGAGGACGTAGAGAGCATTCCAGGTCGGGGGCAGGGGGCTCTTCCTGAGTGGAAGTCTGAGGCGGGAATGAGGATGTTGAGATAGGGACATGGAGCTGCTGGTCTCCAGGGCAGAGAAGCAGAGAATCACAGAGAGCTGAAGGAAGAGGATAAATGTGGGGAATTAATGGAGATGACCAGAAACTACTACTAATTTTTGAAGAAAGAAGTGGTATCATTACAAAATAAAATGGTGTTTGGTGAAGTTTAACTTAGTAGCCATAATTTGGGAGGCTTAGAAAAGAAGTATATCTACATGATGGGGCAAAAATAGGTTTACAATTGTTCCTATAGAAAATATAATAAGTAATAATATAATAATAAACTTTTTTGTACTTATAACTATAAACCTACTTTGCCCTTCCCCCATATTTGTTTATTAGAGGCAGTTATTTTATATTAGTCAAAGTTTTTATTTAAATTATAAATCCATGAATCTGACCAAAGCATTTTTCTGGTCTTAGGATAGCTGGTAATTATCTATCTATCTACCTATCTATCTATCATCTATCAACTGTAACCAGCTTTGACAATGCTAAATAACTAAAGAAAAAAAGATTTTGAAAGTACTACCCTTGATTGATTATTTTTTTATTTGTTCTGCTTTTAAGGAAACATTTAAAAACCAAATAATGTGGCTCACTTCCCTTTCATGTAGCTCTTTGTCCTGTTGTTCAGAAATGCTTGAAGGTCACAAAATTACTTGGTTATGCTCTCTAGCAAAGCCCTTACTCTTTAATTGGAAGTTATGAAGTGGTTTGGGCCTTTCCTATAAGCCCAAGGTCACACTCAGAGATATCTCCTTCAGCACACTTAGACCAGATGGCGGTATCTAAACACATTCTTTCCACTTGAGGGAACAGCACTATTAGAGAATTATCTGAAGTTGGGAAAAGAGAGGATTTCCATTTATCATCCTCATAATATGTTTGCCTCATCAGAGTAAGGTCATCAGAAATGCTTATATTGCTCATACTTATATTTTACACTTTCTGGGTGTAATTCCTGATAGAGAGATATTGAGCTTCTCACTCAGCAAGAAGGGGACTGTCAGTGTAAGATAACATGCTTGGGTGGCACACCAAGCGTACCTCGGCTGGCAGAGGTAATAGAGATGGGTCACATAATCCACTGGTGATCTCCCAACCTTTAGTTCAGTCTCTCTCACCGCTAGGGACATTGAGTATTGCTATTGGACCACATGATTTCCAATCATGATAATTAAAGGTGCAAAAATATTTGATAAAATTTTGGGAGGGTATTTATATCTTGATTACTAAGGTCAAATTTTTTTATTATCCTGAGTTGGCACCATTTTTAGTGTCTCAAATTTTGAAAATGTTGAGGAAAGGATGTCTGAGATAACCTGGTTGAAATTCATATTGAGTGATTTTCTTTGCTTCATACAAAGCCAATTCACTTCGTATTTTAATTAAGAGCATCTCAAAGATGAATGAAATAGAAGCATTTGTTTCAGGCAGGTTTCTGGATCTATAGGTGTGTATCAGAAAACCTAAATTATTAAAGAACTTCAAGCTTTTTCTATTTAAATGTTGTGAGTATTTAAATGTCTGTTGTATTTTTAAAATAAGTAAACAATCTTTTTTTATGCTCATTAAAATAAAATCAATTTTACTAAAGAAATGTGATACTAATATATTTCTGCTGAGTAGATTGCTATATGCTTACATTTAATTGAAAGCTCTTAAACTTAAGTTGTAAAATCCCCTGAAGAAAACATGAACTTTAACCAGCTGCCTATGCATCTTAGCAACTATGTTTTGTGTCTGCTAACAGTATGACTGGGACACTTGTGCTATGTCTACAAAACTCTACCGTGAAGTACTTCAAAATACTTGCTGAATAATTTGAGGTCAGCCAGCAATAAAGCTTTGTGTGAAAGGCCACTAAAAAAATATATTAACCGTGGTACCAGTATATTCAAGTCAAGCTGTTAAAATACACTCATATAAACATAGAAAAGATTATACATACACTGTGTAGAGTTCTGTGGTTTAACTCTTGAAATTCAAATAAAAGTTATATTACTCTTAGAATAAAATTCTAAAATACAGCAGTCTTTTATAAGGACTTGTTCACCCAAGAGGTGGGAATGTTAATTACTCCATTAGGGTGCACTGTTAGTACAAGGGAGAGTTGATTACAATTTTGGAATGATATACCTGCTTTTACAATATCACAGGTGTCCCCCCATCTCCTGCCACACCCTACAAAGAAACTTTGCTAGTTTGCAATAATTATAGCTCTTGCAGCTTTCGTATAATGTGTGTGGTGGGTGGGAGGGGTGGTGATAAGATAGGGGGGGATAAAGAAGTAATTTCAGTAGTTGAATAAACAAAGGAGAGTAAATAGGATTAGGGGATAGATTTAAGGTGGCAATGACAGGAGACCACTGGCAGAAAGAATTCATCTGTCAGATTTCATAATTTAAAAATTTTAAAAATATGAGAACAAATAGGCTATACTGAGATAATAAAATGTGAATTGATCTGTAGAGAATCTGTTGGCAGAAAAATATTAACTTCAAAGCCTTAGGCAATCAACATTTCCTGCATCCTCAAACCGATATTAAGAAATCCAATGGAACCATTTGGAAATTGACAAAATGTACTGAAACCATGAATACTTGTTGCTTAATTGTGAGAATATTCCTTTAAGAAAAAGGACACAAAATAATTTCAACTCTCATTTTACCTCTTTGTTTTATTTAAGAATTTCTAAATAGAACATTTTTGTAATGTATCAAATGAGCACTTTTTAAAATCTTTTCTCTTCAATCACTATTATGATGTTCTGGTAGTTCTTTGGTCATTGCCAGCTTCATGATAGAGTGGGAAGAATAAGATAAAATAGCTTAAAATGATTCAGTGTTTTCTACTATTGTAAAGGCAAGTGAGATACTTTGGAGGCAGATGGAAAAAGAAATAATTTAAGTGTAATGTTTGGAGCATTTGCAATAGGTACACTCAAATGTTCGCTTTTAAAATAGGGTGAAAAGAGTTTAGTAAGGTCCTTTCTCTAAGAAAGGCAAGAGCATTTGTTCCCAAGAGAGCAGAGAAGGAGAGAGTTGGAAGATCCTTGTACCTTGGAAGTCTTAAGTCTCTGTAAAGTTAGTAAGCAAGTGTCTGCTATACCATCTGGTAGATAAGAGGTACTCAGTAAATTTTGTGCAATCAATTGGCTCCTGAAGAGCTAATACAATTGAGTGGCATGCATGGTTTTGGTAGTGAATTAAAATTCGTGTGCAAAACCAGTATGAAGCTGAGCGTGTGTATGAACAATATGCAATGTTTATATTGCTTTGATTGAAATATTGTGATATTTATTTAGATTAGGAAATGGAATATATCGTACCTAACAGTTGAGTCTTTGGTGAAATATTCTGATATGATGACTTAACATGCTAGGGGAAATCTTTATAGTTTTATGAATAGTAAGAAATGTTAGGATTCATTATCCAAGTGGAAAATGGACTCAAGAAATGTTATACTTTGTTCATTAGAGCTAAAATTAGAGAATGTAAAGTGAATGCCAGGGTCTTTATTTAATTGAATTAATAAGAATTGATAGCCTATCAAATTATTAAATAAGTTGTTTATTCTCAATTGGAGTTCTTCTAGAAAAACACTTTGTTTTTAAGTTTTTCATTCTTTGGTAAAACATTTAGGCAAACATCGTAATGTGTCAGTTGCTTTGACAAGTTGACATTTGACACACTGGCAACCTTAGCATCTTCACTCTGCTTTTTTCCACTCTACTTATTTTTAGAGCTACCAACATCATAATTGATGGAACCTCCTCTGTAATTATTCATCAAGACGTCCACAGTATATGTTTATGGGTTTTGTTTTCTTAAATATTATTTTTAAACATAAAGAATTTATTTAGAAATCCACACAAATTCTGTAATAAGTTTCTATAATAAATTCTATAATGAGTTTTCCTATTGCTGGCCCAAGAGTTTATAAATAAACAGTATTGAACAGTTATTTCCTTATTGGTTGCATTTGGCTGAAGTAGCTTGGCTGGTTAGTTTTATCTCCTTAATTGATTAAAACGTACAGAATGTGGTGGGGAATTCTTCGTATTCTTGACACAGATTCATGTTTCTTATTTAAAATTATTTCTGTATTCAAATGAAAGACAGGCGTGTTTTTGAGGTTCCAGTTAAATCTATAAAGTACAAAATAGTGTAATTTAACTATGTTCAAATAGTATTAGCAGTGAGAGACTACCTAATTTGATGATTAAAATTATTGATGTGATATTTCAAGAGATTAATTCCTACAAAAGGCATTTAAAATGTATTCTCTGTCACACATGTGCATAATTCTCTCTCTTCCATTTTTCATAGTGAAAAGGTAGGCTTTAGACTTTACCACAAGTCATTTAAAGTGTTATTACCTGAACATTTTATTGTGTCCTCTTTTAAAACATATACATATGAGGCACTATGAGATCACTGTAACATTAGTGACGCAATATCAAACGATCTTACTAATTTAATTATGCTTTTTGGAAAAAAGTAAGACATTTAGTCATTTCTCGTTTGGCAGTGAAGAGTAGTTGCAACACCTATGGCAGAAACCATCTGTATTCCTTTCATATTTTTATCATATACTAGTGTTATACATTGACTTTGCTTCTATGGATGAAGTGTTTTTTCATTTATTTGAATATCCATAAGCCTTCATTTATATAGTTGAAAGCCTGGGTGCATGGTAATGAATGGGACTGAGACATAAGAAATGAACGGTAACATGAGACAGTTAATGAGGATGTATAATTGGGGTAAGAGTAAGCCAAACCTACACAATAGTATTTTATGGAGATAACACAGTGAAGATGAGATACAGAGAAGTTTTTGTTTTTATCAGAGTGAAAGGGATAAATGTAAATATAGTAGATGTCTTCTAGTTACATAAAGGTCTTGTGCTTTTTTTTTTTTTTAACAAACCATAGTTAAAAACAAAAGAAATTTTTTTTGTAGTTTTTATTGATTGTTCACCTATGTTGGTGTTTATGTTGATGCGTAAAGAATACGAGCAGTACTGGTTCCCTCTCAACTGGGCTTGTCTTTTCTGTCAGTAAATGCTAGATGTGGATCTTTCATATGTAGAAGGGAGCAGCATCTTACAACAGGAAAAATCTCCTCACTGATGGGGACGGCTGTGGCTCCATCATCATTTTTCCCCTGTAAGCTTCTCAGGTTCAGCCTGAGAATTTGTGGCATGGATCAGGGCTAGCCTGAAAGTATTTCTGGGGGTTGGAAGCGAGACTGTGCAATCCTTACTTTACCCTGTCTTCTTCATGGGTCAATGCACCCATGGGCACCTTTGCATGTGGCTGTGATCCTAGGAGCAGGGCAGCTGCAGGAACAGAACCCTTTCCCAGGACAACTAAATTCCACTCTAATGAGAGTGAGGGCCCAGAATTTCCTCCTTCCTGGTGCCCAGACAAGGATCTTTGCTGGTGTACTTCTGGAGGCAGGAAAGTCAACCAGGCTGAGTAGTTTGTACCCTATGGCAATTTGTGATCTAGGGAATGTTCTAAGGACACCTGTTATTAAAATATGCTAGTTCAAATGTCTAGAGGTGACTCTTAAACATCCTTTGGAGGAAATGTTTTAAAAAGAACTATAAGAGACCCATTTTCCGTCATGTCATGAAGGATAAAGGTGTAAAAGCGGGAGGGCTCTTCCTCTCTTGTGCTTTCGGGAACTATCTGTGCGTGCACACAGTGCCCCATCCAAGGCTTCCTGCCCTTGTGTCTGGGAGGTGGCTGCAGTGTGGGCAGCTAAGTCTAGTTTCACTTGCTTTGGGAGGGGTGGTCACTGCTGTGAAAGGGCTAGAAAGAAAGCTCGCCTCTACTTTTCTAAAAAGTCTTCTTTTGGGCAAATCATGACAAGAGGTCAGAAGCAATCCCTTCTCATTTCCTTATTGAGTAAGGGTGTCTGTGCATCCCTTTACATGAAGGACAATAATCAATTACTTTTCTGTATGATTTGGTGAAATTTTTCATTTTTTTTCCAGTTCACACAAAGATGAATTTCCACATGTCATGATGATAATGTATACATGTGCTTGCTTGTCTCATTTTATGACGCTGCTTTGTTAAACATGTTAAAGAGTTTTCATGCCCTGTTTCTGTCATCTTAAATTGGATTTATTTTTCCCATTGTTAATGCAAACCAGCAAATCTGAAGACTGATAGTTATGTGTAGAAGGGTGAATATACTTAATGTGAAAAGATTTGAATCCTCCCTTGTGTGTGAGTGATCTGCCAGCCTTGCTATCAGTTTCTTCTGTCATACGCTGCCAACTGTTCTATTTAAGTATTGTGAAAACTCTTTGTTTTTTTCAGGTCGAATGAGTGATTTGAGTGTAATTGGTCATCCAATAGATTCAGAATCTAAAGAAGATGAACCTTGTAGTGAAGAAACAGATTCACAACACCACCTAATTGTTGAAATTTTACCTGAGTTAATTGACATAGATATATACCACAGTGAGGAAGATGAGGAAGAAGACGAAGACTGTGCAAATGCTACTGATGTCACGACCACCCCATCAGTGCAGTACATAAATGGGAAACACCTGGTCACCACTATGCCCAAGGACCCAGAGGTGGCAGAAGCTAGGCGTGGCCAGTTTGAAAGTGTTGCACCTTCTCAGAATTTTTCAGACAGCAGTGAGAGTGATACCCCTGAGTTCCCCATGTCGGAAACAGAATCATCTACTGCTGTGCAACCAAATGAATCTAACGAAACAACGGAATCACTTGAAATGACCTGGAAGCCTGAGACTTACCCTGAAACACCAGAACATTTTTCAAGTGGTGAGCCTGATATTTCCCCCACAGTCTCAACGCACAAGGGCCAAGCCACAGAGGGACCAGGATCCATCTCGGATAAAGGTCCTGAGCCTGAGTATGATAGTCTGCTGCTTGAACATACTGAACCTGTACTCCTGTCTTCTGAAGAGTCTTCAGGAGATGCTGACATCAACCAAGAATCCCAAGAAACAATCTTTTCAGGGACCACGGAAGTAACACTTGGTGAAGAGGCAGAAAAAAGTACTTCTATCACCTCTACTCCAAGTACAGTTCCAAGCTCTATGTCAGCAAATGTGTTGGAGGATGTATCAGTCACATTAACAGGAAACCCCAGGCCTGCTGACCCGTTGGCCACTGTGGAGAACTGGGTAGCAATAACCCCTGGACAAATTGTAGAGCTCTCGAGAAATCCTTCAATTCTGATTCCAGAAGGCTCTGGGGAAGAAGAGGATAAAGATCAAATGTTCACCGTGGTAACCCATTCATCACAGAGAAATACTACTGACACACTTGTTACTTTAAACACTGGCAAGATAATGATCACAGACAACCTTTTTGATGTTCCTGCAACGGCCGTTTATTTGGTTTCTGAACAACCTTCTACAGAAGTAGTGCCCACAAAATTTGTAGAGGAAACAGACACGTTTGAGTGGGCTTTCAGTACGTCTCTTGGGGGAAAGCAAAGGGAAGGTGAGGAGGAGGGAACTACAGCTTCTACAGTTCAGCTACATATGCCTACACAGAGATCAGACCAGTTAAGTTTATCCTCTGCATTAGAAAACTTAAATGAAGCTACATCTAGTGATTCAACATCTGCTTTCAGGAACATTGTTATGTCCTTAACAACATCCACACAATCTGAAAGGGGAATGACAAGTTCTAATCCTTTGTTTTCAGACACAGTTGCTTTAGACAATCTGGGGGCACAGACCACCAAGCCCAGCAGTAACAGTCAACCTGGGGTTCAGGAAGAGCAGGCCACTGTGCCAGGTAGCCCCATCTCTCTCCCTATGGAGCAGGGCTCAAGAGAAGCTGCCACTGACCCAGAAGCCATCACTGTTCCTTCATTTTCATTAAAAGTAGAGTCTGAAATTCAAATTAAAAAGGAAATAGCTAGTACTATATCTCCCCGTGTGGAAACTATAGTCCCCTTTGAGCCACTAGGACTAGATTTGAGTAATGTAATGGACAGAGAGGTTACTGAAGTTATAAGCCAAACATCCAAGGAAAGCCTTATATCAGAGGTTTCAATAGAGTCAAATCATGGGACAGAAATGAAGGGCTTCTCTACAGATTTTCCTTTGGAGGAAGATTTCAGTGGTGACTTCAGAGAATACTCGACAGTACCTAAAATTGTAACAAAAGAAGAAACGGTAATGATGGAAGGCTCTGGAGATGCAACATTTAAAGACACCCAGATCTCACCATTGTTAATCCCTACTTCAGGCCACATCATTCACACAGCTGACTCAGAAGGACCTGGTAGCACCTTTGTCAGCACTTCAGCCTTCCCTTGGGAAGAGTTCACAGCCTCAGGTGAGGGCTCAGGTGGGCAAGTGGCCTCAGTGAGCAGCTCTGCCGACCAAGTATTTCCCAGTGCTGTGGGACATGTTTTTGGTACAGAATCTCCATTAATTGACCAAGTATTGGGAGAAGAAGGTACTATCCAAGAAGCTGATAAGAGATCCACCAGTTTACCAAGAGCAGAAGCTGAAGGTACTGAAGCTCCAACAGAAAAGGGGGACGTGAAGGTCGATGGCATAGTTTCAGTGGACTTTTCCCAGACCATAGAGCCAACCAAGTTGTGGTCCACGCAAGGAGTTAATACTGTAGGAAAAGAAATTGAAATCAAAAGAGCATCAGAGGAAAAGATTCAAGAACAAAAATCTTTTGAATCCCCCCAAAGCTCTGTTGCACCAGAACAAACAATTTTTTATGAAACTGGATTTCAACCCACAGATTACTCTATACTAACAACAAAGAAAGTTTATGGTGCTGACGAGGAAGTGGAAAAGGAAGGCATTTCCTTAGTTGACATGTCTACTCCAGATCCAGGAGCAAAGGGTTTGGAACCCTATACTACTCTCCCTGAAGTTACTGAAAAATCCCATTTTTTCTTGGCTACTACCTCAATGACTGAATCTATACTAGCTGGAAGTACAGTTACAGATTCATCAATCAAAGAGGAAGAAAATATAAAACCCTTCCCCAAAGTTATGAAGCCAATAATTAAAGAGTCAGATACTAATTTATTCTCTGGCCTGGGATCAGGAGAAGAAGTTTGGCCTACCACAATATCAGTGAATTTTACTGAAACGGAACAAATAATTAGCACATTATATCCTAAGACTTCTCAAGTGGACAGCTTAGAAATCAGCGTCTTGAGTGATACCACTGAAGACTATGAGGGAATGGAAAATGTGGCAAATGAAGTTGGAGCACTCATTTCTAAAACAGACAGCACCTCTGAATATAGTGAGACAGCATCCAGCACAATTTTACTAGAAATTTTAACTGACATCCGAACAGAAGGACCATCTTTAGCAACTCCCACCTTCTCCACAGACACTGAACAGCCTCAAAATCAGACTCAGAGTTGGGAAGAAGAAATTCAGAGTAGTCAACCACAACCTACCACTGAGCAAGTCTCTAACAAGAATTCTTCAGTGGCAAAAACTAGAGAAACAGCAACCTCTTCTACTGACTTTCTAGCTAGAACTTCTGCTGTTGGAATGGCCAAAGGATCTGTTACATCCACAACAAAACCATCTGACTTGTTTCATGAATATTCTGGAGAAGGTTCTGGGGAACTGGATGTAGTTGATTTAGTCCACACTTCTGGAATTACTCAGACCACCAGAAAAGGAAGCACCACATTTGTTCCTACTAGGCCCCTGGAGAAACATCCTGAGGATCCAAGTGCTAAAAGCATTACTGTTGATGGGTTCCCAACAGTTTCAATGGTGCCACCTCATCATCTAGAGCTGAATGAAAGCTCCCCAGATCCAACTATCACAGTGTCCAACACAGTGTCATATAAGAGGTCCACCGAGGGTGCAGATAGTTTCCACCACCACTTGGGGGGATTTGAGGATTCCACCGTAAAACCTGACAGAAAAAAAGCCACTGAAAATATTATTATAGATTTGGACAAAGAGGACAAGGATTTGTTATTGACAATTACAGAAAGTACCATACTTGAAATTCTACCTGAGCTGACATCAGATAAAAATACTATCATAGATATTGATCACTCTAAACCCATGTATGAAGACATCCTTGGAATGCAAACAGACATAGACCCAGAGACACCATCAGGACCACAGGCCAGTAATGAAGACAGTGCTCAGATTCAAGAGAAGCATGAGGCAGCTGCCAACCTTTCCTTAACTGGGGAACACTTTGAAGGTTCTGGTGACCTTCTTCTGGCTGGCTACACTCAGGCAGCACATAACGAATCCATGACTTCTGAAGACAGAAGCCAGTTCAATCACATGGGCTTTGTCTTCACAACTGGGATCCCCATCCCAAGCACAGAAACAGAATTAGATATTTTTCTCCCCACAGCAACATCTCTGCCCATTCCTAGTAAGTCTGCCACAGTTCGCCCAAATATCAAAGAACCAAAAACTGAAGCCAAAACCCTGGAAGACATCTTTGAATCAAGCACTTTGTCTGATAGTCAAGCTATTGCAGACCAAAGTGAAGTAATATCAACATTGGGTCATTTGGAAAGGACACAGGAAGAGGATGAAGAAAAGAAATATGTTGGTCCTTCTTTTCAGCCAGAATCCTCTTCAGGAGCTGGGGAGGCACTAATAGATTCTACACTAATAGATTCTATACCCCACGTAAGTGCTGGTACTGTCTACCTTACGGCTCAGAGTTTCACAGAAGCACCTCATGTGATGGAAGGATCGAATCCCCCGGATTACACAGATACAACATCCCCAGTTTTGGCCTTTGTGAAGTTGTCCCCTGAGACATCATCTCCATTCACTGTGCCCTTAGGCAGTGGAGCGTCTGAACACACAGAGAGCCCCCAACTGAGTGCTCTACCTGGTGTAGATGCTGGCACAACTCAAACGTCCCCAGGAAAATTTGCAAATATTGAGGTGACTTTCCGACCATCAAGTGAAGAGTACAGTCACATAACTGGGCCTCCATTCTTACCTCTTGACGCAGAGTCAGAATCTTCAGAAGACGAAACTAAACCTAACTTTTTAGAACAAATGGAAGCTTTTCCCACAGAATTAGTTCTTGAAGAAGGATCTGAGATTCTCCAAGATTCCCCAAACAAAACCAACGTTCAGCTTTCTGGAGAAACAACCAAAGTATTTTCTAGTATGAGAACCTCTGAGGCTGAAACCCTTGTCACAGCTGAAGGTGAAATTAAGTCAGAAGGTGCTACACTGGGGCCACACCCTACTTCTGCTTCTGCAACCACTGGGACTGGGGCAGGTGTGGTGCCTCAGCCCAGCCCACAGACTTCTGAGAAGCCCGAGGTTACTTCTCTGGAAATAAACTCTGAAACGCAGGCAGCTTTGAGTGGAGGGCAGGATTCCACAGTGGCAGCATGGGGACAGCAAGTGTCAGCAAGAATTCTTGATTCCAATAATCAGGCAACAGTGCGCGCTGCGGAGTTAAAGATTTCACTTCCAACACCACCACTTTACCCTCTGGAAACTTCTAATGAAACCGGCTTCCTGATTGACATGAATGAAGAGTCAGTGGAAGGCACAGCAGTCTATTTACCAGGTAAGGTCATGACATTGATAAATCTGTTTCCAAATGTGGAAACAGTCCCTTGGTCCTAACATATGTATATCTATATATTTTTTTGTGTGATGTTAAATCAGTGGAGATTTCTATATTGTTCACGTAACAATAGATCAGCACACAGTATTGAGTCCATGATGAGAGGCAAAGGAAGCAAGTATAGATCATTTCTGAGCTTTATAGATGTTCCTTTTATTTTTCTGGGTTTTAAAAACAATATATAATCGCACCATGGGAAAAATGGCACGCACGTTAGTGGTGTAAAAATTCATTGTTGTTTTACTCACAAGTATTGTTTTGTCATATGTACCATAGTCACATATCTTAGTTTTAAACACAGAAAACAAATATATTCTTAAAAATCTCTTATTGATAAGTGCTATTAAGATAATATCAACATTTTTAGGCCTTTAAAATTTGACACTAGTGAATAGCTCTAATAAACATTGCACATAGTTCCTGCAATATCAGTTATCCATTTATACTTTTATACAGCATTCTTGCTTCAGGTAGTCCACACAATGGTTCTAACTCAGTGGGTAATCATTTAGTGTTTATTTGAGCTCCGTCAGTCAAGAGAGGATTTCTGTTTTTTTACTGAATGAACAGAAAGCATGAATTTCATACTAGGTCATATAGAGTATCTCATTTGATCTTCATGAAAAGACTATACAGCTCCTACAGCTCTCCCCATTTTTCAGAGAGGTTCTGTAATTTGCTAAGGGTTGCACATCTACACTCATTATGGAAAAGTGGGATTTGAACTGAGATCAGCCCTACTCAAAGTCCATGGTCTTTTCACTGCCCTTAGCTGGTTTCCTATTATTATAGCACAAAAGTGAATAATTGATGATTAATGATATGTAAACCAGAAATCTTAGACTATTCATTTTGTAGAGCTTATTTTCATCTTACTTTAGCCTAATAATGTTGAAAAGTCTGCTGCAATGGTGTGTGTTTTCTGGAAAACCATTTGAATATTTCAATGGGACCCAAAAGTAACCATCAGCACCTACCTACTACCTACAAAAAGAAAAAAAAAAATCAGTACTTTAAGGGCTATGTTGGTTCAAAATAAGTTTTATTGTAATGAATATGCTTTACAGCATGGCTACACTTAGAATCATTCTTCTGAACTTTTCAATATTGTCTTTTGTTTGTTGTGCTTCAGATAAAGTAGTCATAACGTGCAACTTTTTATAAATGACTTAAACTATTTTATGAATAAAATTGATCAAAGGTGGCTGATGAATATTTTTTTATCATCCTATATTTAATCTGTAAATGATATAAGCATGTAATCTGGCCAAAATTTATCCATTTGTAATTTAGTTACAATATACTTCAGGTTGGTGAAAATATGATATAGGAATCATTGGTAATATTGATATAGAATTAAGTTTGACAAATGAATAATAAATGGGTACCAGTTATACAGTCCACAATGTGTACCTAGAATTAGATGTTGCGTCTTCATTGCAAAACAGATCGTCACATTAGGTTAATTCAGTAACTGAACACTCATATTGCATTGCCCGGTCTATCTGTTGCAGATTTAACTTTCAGAAGTTAATTCAAACTGTATATGGAAGAATAAAAATTACAAGCATAATTTTTTTTCTAATTTAAGCTACTTCGTATTCACAGAAAGACCCACTTTCTTGCCAAGTCCTTGTCCCATACTCTCAGCGTGGTATCTGGTGTCTGTGGAGGGAACAATAATAGTGCATCACAGTTATATGGCACATCACAGTCTCACCAAGAGCCTTCTCCTAAGTGTCTTGTTGATTTTGCACTGAGGGCAGTGTGTAGAAGAGCTGTTGACTCTAGCTTCATATCTAGGCAGAGTACTTTGAAAGGCAGAAAGCTAAAATGGCTAGGGAGGTGTTAAATATTTTTAGGACTACATGAGAAAGAATCTTAGAAGAGTTGGGATAGTTTTTGAAGTTGGTGTAAGCATCTGAATGAACCTAATGTTGAACCTACACATGCAATTATGAATTTGTCAAGGCTTTCTAGTAGTCTAGAATTTATTTAACCCTCAGAAAGTTTGTTTGACTTTCCTATATGAAAAAGACTGTTATCTTCTACTAGCAGTACCTTCTTTATCCTAATATTCCTTAAGTTCATGGTTCATAAGTACGATCTTCTTTTCATGTGTAATTATTTCAGGGTTTGGGGTCTTAAGATTCTTGAATATAAGTTGTAGCTCATATATAACCTATTTATCACAGTTATTTTGTAAAATTTTAAGCTGTTATTTGGATTCTTGAACATTTTGAGACAGGCATCTCTAGAAAAGTACTCAAACTCTAATAAATGTAAGCTATTATTATAAAGACAATTATCCAAGAATTGTTACAGAATAACGTATATGCTTCAAATAGTGTAAAAGTATTTGCACTTGCCGTTTAAAAACATATTTTAAGCTGTTTCTCCTCATAAATTTGTGGCTCTGGCCTTTACATTTATCTGCTAGGAGTGTTGATTTTATTTGTGTTTTAATGATAAAAATTGCAATAAAAATTGGGGGTTTCATGTTAGGTGAGATGTTTGTGTGTGGGTTTGTTTTATACAGTAGAGTTTAATCCATGTGTTGCTTTTCTTCAAGTATAGTTTAAAGGAGTACATTTGGAACGTGTTTTTGGAAAAAGCATGTTAATGTAGCAGAAGAGACTTCAGTGCACACTTTCGAAGAAAAACAGTTTCTGAGCATTAAGTGGTAAAAGGCAATAATAATTCAAACGATGGTAACAAGCCAATCTGCTAAAAAGAATGCATGTTCTGTGTATCCAGCCATTTCACATGAACTAACCTCATGTAAAAGAATACATTTCCATTCGCTGTGCACATACATGTGATCATTTTGGACTAAAATCAATTGTCATTATCATGCCAACTAAATCTGCAGTAGAATATGTTAGTTGCCAGATATTGTGCAAAATATTGTTGAAAATAATGATGATTGAATCCCAGAAATGAATAGATCCGATTTGTAATAATTAGTTATGCCAAGAAACACTCCAGAGAGTAAAGTTAATGTTAATTTTTGTGTGTAGTATCTCTAAATTGCTACAGTAGCAATAAGTGGCATTTTATGCTAAAATACATTGAAAGTTAGAGACGGGCCTAATTGCTTTTCTTATTTTCCTGAACACGATAGGACCTGATCGTTGCAAAACGAACCCGTGCCTCAATGGAGGCACCTGCTATGCTACTGAAATGTCCTATGTGTGCACCTGTGTGCCAGGATTCACTGGGGACCAGTGTGAACTTGGTAAGATGTCCTTGCCTGAAAGGGTGTAGTGCTTTTATAAAAGATAAAATGGGGCGGGTATTTATATTGCTTGAATCGATCAGAGGATTTCAGAGAAATCCATGTGTAGATGAATTACATGTTCAATGAAGTTAAAGTCATAGAGTGACTTAAGACTCTTCTGGGAAATGGGGTCAGATGGTTAGTGAATTTTGTTAACGTACCCAAGACTCAGTGAAGCTTCCTCAGGTCAGCTATGTCTTTTTGTGGATTTTACAGATAGGCTTTCTACAAATGTAAAGTTGCACAAATATTAACAAACTTTTTTTAGGCTATCCCCCAAATCTGAATATCAATAAATGATCAATTTAAATATAGAAATTTTTTCCCAAAGCTATATTTTAAAATGAGGGAGTTTAGCTGTAATATTTTGAGATAACTTGCTCCTCTGCTGTGAAGTGGGAGAAAGCCTTGCCTGGTTGTCCCCAGCAGCCAGCCTCACTCGCCTTCACCTCCAGGAGGTATGGATTGCAGGCTCCTCTTCTCTTTCTAGTTTCAAAGAATGTAACTGTGTTCTTACTGAATTGGTTCCTTTTGTTCTCATTCTTATTTAGATTTCATTTTCTTAAAAAAAGACTCCATTTAAAAAAATGTATATATTTATTGATTTCAGAGAGGAAGGGGGAAGAGAGAGAGAGAGAGAGAGAGAGAGAGAGAGAGAGAGAGAGAAACATCAATGATGAGAAAGAATCATTCATTGGCTGTCTCCTGCACACCCCCCAATGGGGACTGAACCCACAACCTGGGCATGTGCCCTTGACCAGAATCAAACCTGGAACCCTTCAGTCCCCAAGCTGATGCTCTATCCTCTTGAGCCAAACCAGCGAGGGCAAGACTCCATTTTAAATTTGCCTAATTGTAAACCTTATCTCTGCTGAAAGAAATGATGGAATATAATATTGGTTGGGTGCTTCTTTTAGAGGTACCAGGATGCTTTTCTCTTAATGATTGAGTAAAGAAGGCTCACAGAAATTTTGGGATAAAAATCCCCAACATTCATATTGAGAGAGTGCTTGTCTCAAAATAATAGCTCAGTAGTTGTACATCATGCTCTAGTTGAGTGATTCTGAGATTTTAGTGTGCATCAGAGTCACCTGGAGGGCCAGGTAAATACAGATTGTTGTTATCCCAGCTCCAGTATCTGATTCAGTAGATCTGGGGTGGGCCTGGGAGTATGCATTTCTACCATTCTCAGGTGATGCTGCTGTCGCTGGTCCCAGGACCACACTCTGAGGACAACTGTCCTGGACAGCTGGAATCTATGGAATGTTTGAAAGCCAAGGAGAAAAATTATGACTGTGTCCAAAGAAGGCAACCATCGGTGGAGTAAAGGACATATTGGAGAGGGAAGGGCCCAGGGCTTGGGAGGCCTGCCAGGTGTTTTTAGTATTTCAGGAGTGAGGAAATCAGAGCATGAACCAGGATTGGGAGTGGATAGGCTAGACTAAGACTTGATCCATCTCAAGGCTCATGTGACTCATCTAAAAGAAATAGACACAGTGATCCTCTTCTAAATTGTTGAAATTTTCTTAGAGTTTCCAGATATTTAGCAAATAAAAATATAAGAAGGTCAGTTAAATTTTAATCTTAGCTTTTAAAAAAAAGAATAATTTTTTCACTTTAAGTATGTCCTAACTATAAAATAGGACATACTTATACTAAAACATTGCTTTTAAATCTGAAACTCAAATTTAACTGGCTATCTTGTATTTTATCTAGCAACCTCACAGTAACTAGAATCCTTTGATTGTTTTTGAAAGTTCTTTTATGGTCTTTTATGATTTTACGTCAGATTTCGATGAATGTCACTCTAACCCCTGTCGCAATGGAGCCACGTGTGTTGATGGCTTTAATACGTTCAGGTGCCTCTGTCTTCCCAGCTATGTTGGTGCACTTTGTGAGCAAGGTAAGAGCTATTGCAACATTTGTAGGATGAACTTTATTGATACTTCATTTCGAATGTTACTTCTAGAGAATCTTTTGTCATAATGACTTGGATATTTTTTTGTCGTTTGGCCATACTACATAGTCTTTCCTGCAGAGGAAATCCACAGGTTTCCTTAATACATTAGGCTTCCTTACGTGTCCATAGTTCACAACATCTGAAAAATAGTGTTGAATTGATCATTTTTATTTCCCTGGTAGGATGCAATCGCAGACAGGCACATTGAGCAAATTTAAAACCATCTAGCCAACAAAAGGAACATTGTTATATGTATTCCTCCAAAGGACAAATTAGGAATAGACCTTAATTCATGTTCATGGTTTGTTCCAGGTGCTATTGAATTCAATGTTAGTTGCCTTTATTTTCTCCCCCTACGCACTTGAGACACTAGGGACTTATTTTTCATAGTCAATCATCTCTGGAGAATGAGTTTATATAGTCGTTAGAACACACTGACTTGGACTTGGCAAACACTACGTAAAAGATATTGTGAATCTGCTCAACAGGGAATTCTCCTACTGAAGAAGCATTTACTTTTTCTGAATGAAAGAAAGACCTATGTTCACGATGGCTTAAATCTCCTGATCCCTGTAATTTGCATTTTATGGCCCACCTGAGAGTACATGTTAGGTAGTTAATGGTAACATTTCTTCGTCCATGCATCAGAAACAGATTGCATGCACAGCACACTAAGCTTTGGAACGCCAATTTCCTCTACTTAAAATCATACAGTGATTTGGCTTTGACAAAAGAGCCTGGTGCCAAACTTGCATTCCACCAGACAACATGAAAATGTATTAGACACTCAGACACATTGGTCTAGCCCTTCATTTTACTTTTTAGCATTAATCCAGACATCGCCATAATTAAAAAAAAACAACTAAAAGGAGCCTGTGTTAAATTGCCAATCAAAGGGGATGGCTGATGGCTGAGTTTTTAGATTTTTTTCTTTTCTCTTTATTGCAAAGGAGGAATCTATTTGCTTTAGAATTTTAAAAGATAAATATGAAGATTGACCAAGGAATTTCTCACTATTTCCCTTCTTAAATGAAAATAATGAGAAAATGCTATTTGTTAAAGAAAACATAGGGTAATATACTTGAGTTATTAAAATTTGTTTAAATGATTCTTGCTCCACTTATTCCAAATACAAGGAGCAATTCAAAAATCATTTGTTCAACAGGTGTTTATGGCACATCTACTGTTTTCAAGGTACTGTTCTGGGCCCTGGAGATAGAGCTCTGAGCAACACAAACACAGCCTTGATCTTGGCGACACAGCATAATTTTTGGCAGAGAATAAAAAGAGATGCTATTTGTGTGATACTTTATAGTTTGTCAGATGCTTCCAGGTACATCATTTCATTTGGTTGACACAGTATTTCTATGAGTAAATGGGTTAGAAATTGAGGCTCAGAGAGAAACAAGTGTGTGTGTTAAAGGTCACACAGCTAGTGAATGTGAGTGTGGGGAAAATGAACCTAAGCTGCCTTCGAAAGCTTAGATTTTTCTCAATATCTTCACCCTTCTGAAGTAACTCTCGCATGTAAGCATTGTATTTATGTCTGTACCTGATGCAGTAACACATCATTGAGAGGGACTTTGGGGCCAGTTTCCTTTCCCATCTCTTTAAAAGGAATATCAGAAAGAAAAGGTTTTGGGTTTTTCTCTCATTTCCGGTGCCACCTAACTTTCAGGTGCATTCTCTATTTTCTTACCATGAGTTAGACTTCCATCCACATGATGAGCAACATTCATCCTGGTCTGTTTACCAAATGCAGCTGTGCTCCTGTGACTTATTGGCAGGACTCTGAAGGAGTTTTTCTGCTTTTTTCAGGTTGCCTAAGAGCAAATGTTTTCTTCATTCACAGCAGCATTGTTGTCTACACAGTTTTCTGTCCACATTCAGCAATGATTGTGTTGTTGTTTCTTCAGCTGACCGTTTCCGTTCTTTCATTAGTAACATCCCAACTCCCAGTAACTCTGGAGTAGGGGCTGCAATTTGGTGGAATGATAACAGATTTGCGATCTGGAAGGGGGTGTTAGAACAGCGGAGAGACACACAGGGGCCCCCCACTAAAGTCAGGGACATAGCTTGCCAGTGAGAAGTGCCCAAGTGTTGACAACTTCTTAAGACTTGACAGCTATATGTCAGTCAGAGGTGCTGAAAACGTTGCCTGCCTATCATAAGGCGAATCGATTTTTTTTGTGAGATTGTTTGAATGACAGTTTTATTTTCTGTGACCGTGAGCAGGAGTGTCATACGCTCCCCCAACCCAATCCCAACATGCACAGGCACAACAAAATCTGGGACTTTGCAACATATGCATTATAGGAGTTTTAAACATAAGAAGTATTTTCATGTCAGATGCATTCTAAGGCTCTATCACCCAAAAGAGTTGCCTTTTAAGAAATGAAATGTGTGTTACATTATTTTTAGGTAAGATAGGATAAACAAACAGACTGCTTCTGATACCTACTTTCAAAAGAGTATGATCATGTATTTTTTTGGGGGGGTGGGGTTTAAAGGAAATATAGTGGTAATCTATTTTAATGATAAAAGATAAAACCAGACAAAAATCACTTGGGTTAATAGAAGATAAGAAAGAGTGTATGGAAGACTTTTTTTGTGATGCATTATTCACACACACAAAATAAATAAATTAGGCATCTTTCAGAATTTTAAGCCGTGTGTCTTAAAATAAATGATAATTTCCAAGGATAAGGAACACTATGCTATTATAATATCACATTATTGACTTTGGCAGCAAGAATGTTCTAAAAATTTTTCTAGTTCTCCTCCCATGTAAACCAACCCCCTCATGTATGAAGATTGGTTTCTTCCCCACCTCTCACAGCTCAGCTCTGAGTTCTTCCATGAGAATTCCTTAAAAAGAAAATTACTGCATCCAAGTAACAAAATATGCTTCATTCCTGGGCACTGAGTGCTACTTTTATACCAAGTGAGCAAGCTGTGTCCTGTGTCCTTTCCCGTGGGATCTGGTGGTCGCCATACAGCACTTTAATAGAATGCAAAGCTTCCAGTGCACATGATTTAAATCAATTAGTCATTTGGCTGTAGCTAAACAACAGGCCAGTTAGACTAAACTGAACTAAAGACTGTTCTCAGAGATCAGTTGCATCTGTCGTGTGAATATGGCCTAACTTACTGAAGCCAGGGAAAAATAAATTTAATCTCTTAGGCCATAGGCTTTCCCACAGTTGTGGAAAGAGGAGAAATGGAGTGACAGTCAGGAGGCAATCTGACTTTCAATTTGGCCACCAAGTCTGGTACATAAAATAAGCATTTATTTCATGGAGTAGGATTTTGTTTTCTTCATAGATCAGTAAAGTAAGAGGAGGAATAGATGGTCTTAGGTAATCTAGAAAGTTTTCTTGGTGCTTAAAATGCTATGAACTTTACAGTTTTGCTAGTTTTTGCATGTAATTAAATATATTTGTGAGAATTGTTTTGTAGAAATAAAAAACAATTTCAATTAATTATTATTAAATACAGAATTTAACCTCATTTGCCAGTGAGTGAGTCTGAGAGAAGATTACCACTGAAAATGCAGTGCTATGAGTAAGGCTGTTTTCCTATGAAAACACATCAAAACTGACAATCTAGAAAGTGTAGCTGGCACTCACTGCCAGTGTATAATTTAGATATATTGGAGAAATGTTTTCATCATACCAGAACACTGGTTATAGTCTGCTTATTGTGAAAGAGAAAAAAATATATATATATCTATACTAATTAAAGGATAATATGCTAATTAGACTGGAGATCTTCCGGACGTCTTCCGGATGTCCTTCTGGACAAAGCCATGGTGGTGGGGCCGAGGCAGAGGTAGTTAGGGGCAATCAGGCTGGCAGAGGAGAGCAGTTAGGGTGATCAGGCCAGCAGAGGAGAGCAGTTAGGGACATAGGCAGGCAGGCAGAGTGGTTAGGGGCAATCAGGCAGGCAGGCAAGTGAGTGGTTAGGAGCCAGTGATCTCAGATTGCAAGACCCCATGGGATTGGGCCTAAAACAGCAGTTGGACATCCCCCGAAGGGTCCCAGATTGGATAGGGTGCAGTCTAGGCTGAGGGACCACTCCCTCATGCATGAATTTCATGCACTAGGCTTCTAGTATATATACTCTAGTATATACACTGAGTGGCCAGATTATCATAAGATATATAACTTAGTGGAATACTGGGAATGAAGTTAAAGAACTCAGGTTTTATAATTCTTAATAAACTTAATATCTGGATGCATTTGCACTTGCTGTTACCTATATTCTTGCTCCTTTTGGGAAGAAGGCACACAGCCTTAGCTGTATCCCAGAAGCTGCTACCGATGAAGATTATTTTCTCTCTTTGTAAATCTTACCTGGCCATTGACTGGCCACCAGCTATCTCTCTGGAAAGTGGGAAAGGACTACTCCTACTTCCAGACCTTTGAAGTACTCATGCAAGCCTCCGGAATCCTATTAGCTGAATTCTTGTCACTAAATGCTGCTCTTTAGAAAAGTTTCATTGGTAAGGAATTAGCCCCAACTGCTTCACCAGTAAGTCAGTAGATACTGCAGCCTAAGAGGTTTGGCTGGCCTCTCTTCTGTCTTCTCTCCTGCTAAGCTGGCTCTAATCGAGGATATTGCAGTTAGATGCTGGCTTTTCAGTCTAAAGATGCATAGTAAGTTCTCAACATCCTTCATGGATTTTGAGACTTTAAGTGAAATGATGTCTTTATTTCAGGTTAGTGTGTCAGGCCCATGTCTAACCATAGACTGATGGTTATAACAACAGTTAAGTTCCTACAGCATCCCATCTATGTTATAATAAAATGAAGTTGAGTGGAACAACAAGATCTTATTTGAGGACCTGCAGTACAGCCATCCATTTGGCAGGAATCATTTGGCCTCTCTTTATCATAATATTTTTGTCATCATGCCAAATTTTATGGATCCGTTACTGCAGAGATGTTGCATTGATATTGCCTTGGGTCTTCAGTTAGCACTTGGATCAGCGAGCCAAGTTTAGATGACGTAGATGTGTTTAAGAAGCCTCTGCCTTATTTCTTCCCAGACACAGAGACATGTGACTATGGCTGGCACAAATTCCAAGGGCAGTGTTACAAGTACTTTGCCCATCGACGCACGTGGGATGCAGCTGAACGGGAATGCCGTCTGCAGGGCGCCCATCTCACCAGCATTCTGTCTCACGAAGAACAAATGTTTGTGAATCGTATGTACCAAATAGTCACTGGCTTCCTGAAGCTTCATTAATTCTCACCACCTTCTTAGCTTTCTCTCTCCTTAACTGAAAAGAACAAGTACCTTCTCAGTTGTGATTCCACTTATTAAATCCTTCATCTATGAACTACTTAAAAGCATATATCCGGTACGAGTCTCCCGTTTGGGGGAATATTCAATATAACATAGGAAGGCATTTCTTGGTTGGCCTGCAATAGGAGGTGAAACAGCATGCTACTTGATCAGTTTTTTACTTACAAAAATGGCTGCATCTTATGGTTCAATCTAATTCTTCGGATGGTTACCTTCATAGTCTATTTAGAATACATGCATACGTTGTCTAAAGTTAAAGAGAAAATTGCTTTCAGTTATTTTTGTCCCAGTAATTCAAACTGAGTTGCTAATAGAACCCTATTCTTATCTCCCGTGCATAATTAGTTCTTATCCCAGATCCTATTATTTTAGAACATAGCAAGTGGACTTCATATTAAGATCATGAGTAAACAGAGATAATGCTAATGCAACTTATTACCAAAGCTGTTTACTTACTCTTTAAACTATAGCAAAGAGGAAGGCACCAATGGCATAACATAATAAAAAAAAATCAATGGTTTCTATCACAAGTAAGGTTGAAGAAAACCATTCAAATAATTGTAAACTGCTAGAAAAATAATGTCTATGTCTGATATTTTAATGTTTTACAATATTTGAAAATTAGCTTTTTAGTTTAAAGCACATTGGGCAAAAGGACAAAAGATAGACTATGAAAAATTTTTTGCAAATAATTAAATAAAAATCCAGCCAGAAAAGAGGATGCACGATTCATTCTGAAAATATTTTTATATGTTTCATCCATATATTGGGAAGGTAGTAAAATATCCATGTTATTTACCATCTTTCAGGTGTGGGTCATGACTACCAGTGGATAGGCCTCAATGACAAGATGTTTGAGCATGATTTCCGCTGGACTGATGGCAGCACACTGGTAAGCTGCTGATGAAAAGGATTCCTAGGAACTTGTTACTGTGTGCTGATCGCATTGTGTGGAGGGCGCATTAAACTGGAGACCAGTTCAGTGACTTAGTGAAATAGAGGGGAGTTAGAGTTCCATGAGAATCGATCCAACTACCAGTCCTGCAATCACTGTGGCTCTCTTGATAAGAGGAATGGATCACATTTCCATTGAACTGGGAAGCCACATAATCAGAATTGCCTCAAGTCTGTCTTTCAGATAGTTATGTTAGCTTTGCATAGCTTCCAAATAAAAAGAGAATGAATAACTGTAAAATAAAATGCCTTTAAAAGATACCTTTCTCTATTAAATAATTGCACTGGAAATCTGCTATAAGGCATAGCTCATTTCTATCCAAGAAAAATGCCCTAATTTTTTTCATGTTAAAAAAGATTTTTGAATGATGATCTTATGAATTTCCGTCCATTCAAACTCTGCTGACTAATTATATGCTTTTTGCTTTCTCTACTTCATAAAGAAAGGAGTGGTTTGGTTATACTGGCCACAGTCTTGAGTAGGCTCTACTAAGGCTCTTGGGTTGGGATTGGCAAAGCTGCTTTTTAGAAATAGTTCCAGCGTGGTTAGCTATACTAGTGGCTCTAGGCCCTGGCTGGTATAATCACCAGGAGACTGCAATGAAACAACCAGGGAGCGCCTAGGTCTCAGCTCAAAGTCATTACAGCAGAACTTTGATTCTAAAGTGCAGACAAAGTTGCGATCCACTAGCTAGACAGTTAGTGTAGATTTCATTCTAATTTACCTAGCAGATAAATAAGAAGAAAAATTGAAAATAGTTGTTAAGCTCTTTCTTGGGTGTGAATTGCTTAGCTGCTTATATTTCATTCATTACCTGCCATTCATCTATATCTAAAGAGCTTGGCAAAACGTAAAGTTCATCTTAGAACAAATGCCAGAGTAATCTCTGTTTTTGGAAGTACTCTGTTCAGGAAAGCTTCTTGGTGCCCTTGTGGATATGCTCCTCAGTTCATCTGTGTCGATCTCTTACTAAGCACTTTGCATTTGTTTTTGCCCCACAATAACCTCACAGGAAGGCATTAGGTGTTTTACAGGTAAAGACAGGGAGAGTCAGTAGGCTGAGATATTTGCCCATAGTCACAACGCTAGTAAGTGGGGAAGCCAGTATTTGAACTTAGACCTGTTTCCAAAGACACAGACCTCCTTTAGCAATCCTGCAATTAAGTTTGCCCTGTTTGTCATGACTCCTTATGTTTAATCAATACTGTTTGTCATTCAAGTTCATAAGTAGGTTCTTTGGCAGGATTCAGAAATAATAGGGAAAGTAGATTGTCCATAAAACATATTCCTGTAAGATATATGAACAACACCTCTTGAGCTAATTAGTCTTGTCTTCTAATAGTCCTTGCTCAGTGGTGTATGTGCAATTTTTGCATCTGTATGTTTGTTGTTGTTGTCGTTGTACCTAAGAGGATCAATTTGTTCAATTAGATTATTAGTGGTTGGTATGACAAAAGTCCTTATATATTCATTTTAATGGAAGAGAGACTTGTTTTTATTCATTTGTAAGTGAATATAAAAATTAAAATGACATTTTTCTGTGTATTACAATAGTTAAAACTGTTTTCATAATTCTCTTAATGCCGATTATATAGTGTAGGCATTTAATGTGTTTTCTCTTGTTGGATGCATACTGCTTTCTTTGGGATAAACTGAGTTTATAGGATACCCACCAATGGGTCTTCCTCTCACAAACTTTCCTTTATAAATAGTGCAGTGAAAAATGCAGGTAGTTGTAAGCTTCCAACTATATTACAGAAGCCAGGATGCCAAGGACGCAGGTGGCCATTCAGGTTGGTACTTACTTGTGTCCTGCAGAGCCAGACCACATAGTCTCCCTGTATGTGCTGGCCTTGAGCCTAGAAGAATTGCAGCTGGCTGGGTGGAGTGTATGTAAAGCCTGTCATTTGCAACATTCATGCTCACCTGATTAGACCAAGTCCCTGACTATGTGCAATCTCTCATTGGTTACATAGAATTGATTTGTATGTCTTCAGTTATTCTGGTCTCTCCATTAATAGGTCAGCTCTTCAAAGAAGTATTTCTCTTGCTTGTTTTTTTATTTCTCATGGTGTTTATGATAAGGCCCTAGAAGTTCTGTGAGCTTGGTCAATGAGACTGAAATTGACATACCTGGCAGGCATGTAAGACCTGTAAAATATCTTAGGGAATTTATCTTCCCTGTCAGGTGCCATTCTGGTGCACTTGGCTCATCAGATGCCCATTATTCCACTAAGCCAAAGCAAGCCAACTTAACCAATTATTTTTGTCTGTGTCCATTAATTTTCAGTGGATTGTGAAATGATCATTTTCATATTCTAAACTTGGTAAATAAGCAATCATTGCACTTCGTCAAAAAATATTGATCTTTCCCAGGAATTTCCAGAGGAAGATAACCTACCATTGATAACTGTACATTGTGATCAGGAACCTTACTCTTAATTAATTCACAGTTTTAATTGAAAGCTAAGAATGATGGAGAGCACACCAAGTGAGGGCCTTGGTTTGAAGAAGGCAGAAAATGAATTACACAGACAAGCAAAGTTTATCAAAGAAATGACACAAGTAACTCCAGAAAAAACTGACTGGCCCTGGGTTTCTTCTTACTTCATTCTTTGTATGAAACGAGAGTGTGGTGAGGAGTGTCCCTTAACTTTGAACATTTTGGAACAGAAAAGACCATCTGCCCAGCAGCCTATCTGCCTCCCATCTGACTGATCTCTGGCCCGCTTTCTGCTTTTGCAACCACTCCTGCCTCCATCCCTTCCTTTCCGAGACAAGCGAGGTGTCTCACCCTCATTTAGAGTTCTTTCTGCAGCCACCATCCCCTTAACAGGTTCCATATGTGCACAGGCCTCTGAATAAAATAGTTCCCCTTTGTTTCACTGTTTACTTCAAGTGTCTTGCTTTTGAAAATACCCTTAGTAGTACACTCTTCATCGGAGAAAGCAGTATCTGCTTACCCTTGGAAATGGTGTTAACTTGACTGTGTGTAATTTTAAGGACTTTGTTTATGTTTTAGAGTGAATGCCCCCCCCCCCACTTTCCTCCCCTATTTTTTTGTTTGAAAGATTTATTATTGCTTAGCCTTCTTGGGAGGTAGAGCAGTATTAAAACAAAAAGAACCTTTGATATTTACCTTTGGTTACTCAGTCTAATAGTCATTAAAAACAACTTTATATTAGGTCTGAATTTCAATAATTTCTTCCCTTGAAATAATTAAACTTTGTTTCCAATCAACTTGCAGTATAATTATATCATATTTAACATGCTTTATAGCTAGACTAATTCAATTACATGCTTAGACTAATTCAACAATGTTATTTGTCCAAGTTACCTAAATTGCCTCTCTTCTTCAGATCCTGGTCAATTCACTCCACATTATTGGCCTCTATAATAGGATGTTGATATAATTAACAAAGTGCAAAACTCTTGCTTTTGTTATATTTTAAAAAATTATTTATTTGATGTGTTTGCCCAATAAATTTCACAAAAGAATACTCATGAATAGAATTGGTTATAGGCTTCTCCTTGTGATTTCTATGGAGGTTATTTTCTCTTAACACATTTACATGTTCACTTTGTCGCTTGGGTTTCTACTATGTTATTTCTGCCAGCAGTTATTTCTACTACCAGTTATTCTTTAACTCGACTATTGATCTCTAACAGTGAAATGCCCCAAGTGCTTTGTTGGAAACCTTAACAAATAACCTCAATAATGAATTACTTCACTTGTCACCCAAGTAATGTCTTCAAAGACACCAAGTTAAACCATCCAAGTTAAATACACATTAAAGCTGGCAAACTTAAACAAATATTTCTTATCTAGCTTCTATATTAATGTCTGACTTTTAAGTTCTAGCCTTAACTAATTGTTAAATGAATGACTAGTCTGAAGTGTTCCCCCCCAACCCCGAGATGTTCTGCAGTGCCTATGACCTTCCTTTCTCCTTGCCTTAAACACTTGTTACTCCCTTCTTAAAATTCTTCAGTGTCTTCCTATTGCCTTCAGGAAAAGTTCTCATGATTCGCATGGCATACCAAGTCCATGCACTCCATCTGTTACTTCCTAAGCAATCCTGTCTCAAAGAATGAGCCAGCACCCCTCACTCTTGCAGGTCTTGGCACACACTTGCCCTAGTGCTTAGAATGTTCATGCCCCTTACTACACTTCATTTAATAAGCATTTCAATACCTTGCTTAGCTAAAGGTCTTCTTCTCAGGAAGCCTTGCAAGCTGGGTGTGACTAAATGTTCATCTTTTGTGTTTCTGCGGTTCCTTGTGCCTCTTCTCATCCTACCACAGACTCCTGTGGTGTAAATTTCCTGACACTGTGCTTTCTGAGGCAGAGATTAACTTTCACCTCTATTTGTTCAACACCTAACAGAGTTGTTGACAAAAATAGAGACCTAATAAATGTTTTTTGAATGGTATTCAATATCCATAAATTGTTCAATCAATCCAGTTATCTTTTGAATCCTGAAATGACCAATTAAAGTCTTTTGGCTGAATCTCTTTGTGCAATTCTTGCTTATCTAAATTAACTATTTTATTTAAAGTTGTACCAATATGAAAAACATTAAAACATAATAGGTAAGATTTCAAAATATGGTGACAATAAAACAGTGTTCCTCACAAACAGAAAGTTATAGTCAAGCATAATGTGTCTTACAAAAGTTATTAATGCAAAGGAAATAGGTGTTCCCACTTGGAATGATAACAGTTGTGTCCATGGTCGTCCCAAGAATACATTCACAGCAAGCTTTGGAAAGGAAAGATGAAAGCAAACATTTCCGCTGCAGCCCCTCTGCAGGTCTGACCAAGGATGAACTGTTGCCTAAGGTTGGACAGAGCTTCATTCATTCATCCACTGTCTGTGACTGTTCTTTTAAGCACAGATGTCAGGAAACACTATGGAAGCATTTTTATTTTCCAGCAAATTCCTTTTTCACAGCTTTCCTTGAACTATAGACTGCAGTGTGTCCATGGACAGCACACTCAGAGAGATATTGCACAATCAGGGAGATGTTGGAAACAGTTGGGTGCCTTAAGCACACTGCTTACCTCTTTACAATCAACCCATGGCAGAGATTTAAAGCTGTTACCATCCTGCTCCCTCCTGCTTCTGACCCCCAGGAATGAGGCTTTGGGAGGCAATTCCTTCCTCTCATCCCTTCATTGAGTCCCCCAGCACCTTCAAAGCTAACCTGTCACCACGGGAGACCCGATGCTTCAGGGATCAGACTTGAAAGGAAAATGTCACCCTCGGTAGCATTGTCCAGAGGTGGAGGATTGAATAGAGCTGACAGTCCAGTTAGTTTCCTGTTTAAAATGCTGAGGAGCGTTGGGGAAGTTTCATGTGTTTGGTTAAAAAAACTCACCAAATCCTGAATTTATTCATTGACGTTTCCTGCATCTCTTGCACATTTTTCGCTTTAGTCATCTTACTTTGCGTGCTTCAGCTGACCCCTGCGAGGCTGCTGGCCCGAGGGCTTCCTGTGAAGTGGTTGACTTCCTCCTCCCCCGCTCTCCCTACCCACATAGACCCCCTCTCCTCCGCACATGTCCGAGTCTCCTGGGTTAGTGATCTTGAACAAGTTGCTAATTTACAGATCCCTCAACGTCTAGCCAGCTCATCTTGTCCCTTGATACTTATGATATAGATTACAAAATGCTAATTGATAGCCTTTGCTACTTAAAAAAAAAAATCCTACTTTAAAATATTTCTAGAACATAACTGGGTCTTTATTTTATTTAATAAGCATGGTCCGACATTGGCGAGCTGGCATACCTAGAATTTGGGGCACCAACTCACGCTACTGGTTGGAGTTGATGTGTAAGAATTGCCAGATTGGTTGTGGGTTTGACTTTAAATCCAGAGTGCCTTTTCTTCTTTCATAAATAAACACATCAGTCTGTCAAGCGAAGTATGGTGAGAAAAACCAGCTTTGAAAAAAGGTAGAAACAATAAAGAAATAGCCCTTAACTTAAAAGGGGCAGAGAAAAGGAGTAACAAATTGCAGGCCATAAACCATTGCTCTCTTTTTGCAGGAATGGCTCATCATTATCTTTTATAAACACCAAGGCTTTGGCCTCCTCCCTCTCCCAGATGTCTTGGACATTGAAAAGAGAATCGGAATTAACTAATTCCTGGTGTTTTCTAAGCTTGTTTGTAGGTTTCTGCTTGTTTGAAAGGATTACACATGCTTTATCAGAACAATAATGCAAAACAAAACCCTCAAACCCAAAACCTAAATTTTCCTCTTGCCATCTGAAAACCCCGAGAGGACTTTCTCGAAAGTATTTGCAGATGGATGTGTGTCCGCTGTGGTGTGGGTTTCAGCTCCAAATGCCACTTCCCAGTGAACAAGTCACTCTGCATATCGGCCTTAATTTAATCATGTCGAACCTCATAGGCTTCATTATATTAACCTAAAAGCCAAAGAAAACATATGCCGCCTCCTCAGCCTTTAACACATTCCTCATTAGAACTCTCACTTTCTTTTCAGAGGAAGACCTCCGAGCTCTTAATGACAATTTTTTGTTGTGTTAAAGCTCAGTGTGGTTTGAAATCAAGCGCTGGTTCTTCTGATTCTACACAAGATACATGAGGCAGGCGCGATAGAGTAGTTGTGGGACACAAAACCTTCGCCTCCACCTTACCTTTCCTCAAGTGCAGATCGCTAGTGAGGGGTCAAACTCCGGAAGAACATTTACCCATCCCTGGAACATCATTTCCTAATTGAGAAGATGATCAGTAAATGATCCATGCATTGCCGTTCCTTCTCATAGATGCTCTTCCAGCATGCTCACTGAGAGTTTAAAGTCACATACAGACATCAAAACTTCATGGCTCATAAGGCTAAGGCAATGAATCACCATGAAAAAGGCAAAAGAAAAATGTTGAATGAGTTTTGGCAATTTCAGTTGCATTTGGATCCTTAGCACTTCCTGACCGAAGACCTGTGCAAACAAGCCTGGGGGGAAGGAGCCACTGGCACCCACCCATTCATGGTGGGGATTGAATGAATGCAAGTGGCTCGGAGGGGCTCTGCCTGGGGCCCCCTCTCAGAGTGGTCTCACAGTGGGAGGAACTCACATCCTTTGGAAAATGCTGTTGATAATTACTGCCTTTGTAGGGCAGTGAGCTCACGCTATTACACAAGATTAGTGCTGTACTCAAGAGCTGGCAGACAGGCTCTCGCACACAGATTTGCCAGCTAGGAAAATAATGGGCACACTGCCACTTTAACAACTATCAGGAGACCCCAAGTTCGTTTTTCTTCCCTTCAGCATATTCATGTTTGCAAGATCTGTCTCTAGGCTGCCAACCTAGGGCAGTGACACCAAAACAAATGTGTCTTTCTCCTTTGAAACAAAGCTGCTCTTTTCCTTTCGGTTGTTCAACTAAAAGACAACAGCAGAATCATAACCTCCCTTAAAACATAAATAAATAAGGACCCAGCCCAGAGTAACCTTATGCAACTACAAGGATTAGTAGAGGGTCTATCTCTACCTTGCAGGGAGGTCATTTGCCCCAAACAAGTTAAATAAAACAAAGTTTAATGTACCCTCCACAGACTGCAAACAAACGTCTATTGTGTCCCACAGCCATCTAGGGGGGGAAAAGGGCATTTTAAAGTTCCCAAATGTTTTGATTCCTGTAATAAGTACTCCCCCGAGCTTTCTATCAGATAAACGTTTGACCTGTGTTCTGAAAGGCTGGTGGTCATTCTGAGTTCCTTGTTTAGGGAACAGGTGGGTCCTTATCAGCGTGTGTTTCAAACGAGTAAGCTGGCCTCTTGGCAAAGTATTTTTTTCTTTGGCGTTTGCTTTTATATTTTGGCGGTTATCTGCTTACCCCTGGCACGGACTGCTTTGGGATGACATCTGTAGCTGTGGGAGCACAGGTGATAGGAGTTTGCACACCAGAGGAGTCAGCTTTTAGTACAGGTGTCATGTTTTTACAGCTACTCGAGATAAGTTTGTACCTAAAGCCAAACAAAATGTGAATCACACTGCCGACATTCAAGGGTGTGCAGAGGTGTTGATGGCCTGCCGGGTTCTACGGATTTTATTTAGGTGGATACTATAGATTTGGCTTTGCTTCTGATATGATTTCATCACTGATGTACACCATGGATACTTTAAAAAGGCCAAATGCAGAAAAATAAGCTGTTGTAGATGAACATTTTAATCAAATAGCAAATTCTGATTCTGGCTACAGTGGCCTGGAACAGAATGGAATTCAATCAGGTTGGCAAATAGGATCTGGCCGAGGCCCCTCTTCCAGCAGCGTTTCCTTCATGATTTCCCTCCCAAAACTGAGGGGACATGTCGCAGGTGATTCTTTCATCTTTCTCTGCCACATGGAGTAAATGAACATGATTTCTGGGGCAGTATTCTCCATTATGTTTTGTTAACTGGCGAGTTGGTAATTCATAATAGATTGATGGATGGTTATCTCCACCTAGTGGCCATATTGCATTTTGCATTTCAAAACTTCACATTTCCAGACTGCCAACTAAATCTATACAGGAATAATAGTCTCTGTGAATTAAGTTTTTATAGCTTTGAGTTTAAAAATTCTAGCACAAATTGCTTGACATTGCGAACTTGAAAGTTAAATGTAAAAAAGATGATTTTTCAAGTGCAGCATCAAGCAAACACATAGAGTCACATGCTTAGTAAAATCCTAGCAACTGAGGCAAATATCAGCACCAGTCTTTTCCGTATCTTTACTTTATACACAATAATAAACCAGTGAAAAGTTTTCCTTGGCTAGTTCCCTTAGTATGTGAACCTAGAGTACTATTCTGGTTTTCTTATGAAAATGTTTTACAGTGAGTTAAATTAGCAGTGTTTGGGGGGAGGCAGAGTAGGTGAAAACAGTGACTGGACAGCTCATGGAAAAAAAACCCCACAACACACCCAAATTCTTACTTGATGCTTCAGTAAATTCTCCCCCAAATTAGGATAATACATTATGTCATAGAATAGCTTCCCTGAGCAAATGTCAAGAATGTTGTTTTCAATGGAACGTGTATGATTAGTTGTTCAAATGTGCCTGACAATATTCATAATAGTTCTAAAATATAGAGTCTTTAATTGGCCATCAAAGGTTATCTAAATTATAGTGAATTTTAAAGAGTAAAAGATGACCCCATCTCAGCTGAAAAACTATATCTAAATATACTTAGGATAGGTAGATGATACATAGGTAGATGGAGTTCAAGACTTGCAGTTTCCATTATATATTAGAGTCCCTGAAGAGCTACAATGTGAGAGGATTTGTACCTTTTGCTCAGGCTTGAACCCAATGGCTGTTTAGTGTGTAAGAGCTGCTTGATTAGCTATCAAGTCTGTCTAATGAACAGCTTAGTTTTCCCATCTCAAGGGCTCTGTTGCAATTTACTATACTAATCATTAGCCATTTGCATATTCTCTATTGTATTTATGGTGGGAACTTATCTACTACACAGGTTTTGTGTGTGTGTGTGTATGTGTGTGTGTGTGTGTGAGAGAGAGAGAGAGAGAGAGAGAGAGAGAGAGAGAGAAAGAGAGAGAGAGGATGGCAAATCAGAAAGATAACCTTTAATTTTATCTAGTGTCTATGAAAACTCTTTTTTCCTATTAGTAGAGGAAAAGAAATTAAGAGATTCTAAACATAGGTCTCTTTAGAAGAACTACTTAGCGCCCACTGATTATTTCTTACTAGAGGCCCCATGCACGAAATTTGTGCACTGGGGATGGTAGAGGGATCCCTCAGCCCAGCCTGTGTCCTCTTACAGTCCAGGACCCCTCAGGGGGATGTAGCAGTGTGCCAAGTGGCAGGAGGCCAGGAAGGTGCCTGAATTGGGGCTGAGGGCTGGGTGCCACTCATGCTCATCCTGGCCCACTGCACCTGCTGCTGTGGATTTGGGAGAGGCTCCCAACACCGTGGCAGCTGTGCTCTCCAGTCATGAGCCCAGCTTCTGGCTGAGCAGCACTCCCCCTATGGAAGCACACTGACCACCAGGGGGCAGCGCCTGCATTGAGCATCTGATTCCTAGTGGTCAGTGCACATCATAGTGTTCAATCATTCCTGTCGTTCCATCATAACAGTTGCTTAGGCTTTTATTATATAGTCTAGAGGCCAAGTGTACAAATTTGTACACCAGTGGGGCTCCTTGGCCTGGCCTGTGGGATTGGGCCAAAACCATCTCTCCAACATCCCCAAAAGCATCCCAGATTGTGAGAGGGTGCAGGCCAGGCTGAGGGACCCCACCAGTGTACAATCAAGGCTGGGGAGAGACGCAGGAGGTTGGCCAGCTAGGGAGGGACCACAGGAGAGCTCCAGAGTATGTCTGGCCCATCTTGCTCAGTTCTGATTGTCCAGAACACAGCAGCAAGCTAACCTATCAGTTGGAGCATCTGCCCCCTGGTGGTCAGTGCACATCATAGCGACGGTTGACCAGTTGACTCTCTGACCCTTGGTGGTCAGTGCATGTCATAGTGAGGGGTTGAGCGGCCTTAGCATATTATTAGCATATTGCGCTTTGATTGGTTGAATGGCCAACAAGTTGACCGGATGCTTAGCATATTAGGCTTTTGTTATATAAGATAGTTATTTGATAAAGTTAAGAAATGATAAAAATTGCAATGAAAAGGTTTTGAAATGGGTCAAATATTATGAAGAAGGGCTAATTATTATGTTCAGATTGAAAACTTCTTAGTTTTAAGATGCTAATAAAAGGAATTTAAAAATAAGACTAATGTTCAGGGATTTCTTTCTCTGGTAGAGGCTGAAGCATGACCTTGTATCTTCAAGGTTTTGATTTTTGAATTGACATTCTTTTTCAAAGACTTAAAAATTTTTTTTATCTTTATTGTTGAAAGTATTACAGATATCACCCTCCCTCCCGACCCCTCATTGATCCCTTTGCCCAACTCAGTCCCAACCCCAGGCCTTCCTCACACTATTCTCTGTCCATAGGTTATGCATATATACATATAAATTCTTTGGTTAATCTCTTTCCACTTCCCCACCCTTTCCCTCTGAAATACATTTGTCTGCTGCATGCTTCAATATCTCTGTATCTTTTTGTTCATCAGGTTATTTGTTTTTGGTTCATTAGATTCCACATATAATGAGATCATGTGACACTTGTCTTTCTTTGACTGGCTTATTTCATTTAGCATAATACTTTACAGAGACTTTAAAGAAAAGCTTTATGTGGAAAAGTGAGCACTGTTTTGGGATGTTGCTTGGATGGATAAGAATAAGCCACTCTATGCTTCAAGAACCTTCCTTGCTCCAACCTTTCATTTCCACCACCCAGGTTTGCATATTTCCTCATAAACCAATTGGCTTATATCTGTATCACCTAAAGGACCAGCTGGGATGTGACTGTTACAGCAGTAGCTGACTGATATTGGTCAGTCGTGTTTCCTTTAACTGAAAGCAGAGCTCAAAACTGAACCCAAGCAAACTCCTTTTTTAAAAAAAAGCAAAGCAAAGAAAGCTCCTGGTTTATTTCTAAGTCTTGAAGGTTTCTGAAATAATGCTTTCCTAACTGCATGAAAAGGAAGTTATCTATTGCTGCATAAGGAAAAGGTCAATTATTTACATTACCTTTTATCATCCGTTTGTTTTGTTCATACTCGTAATGCTAGTTATCTGAAGAGAGTTTGGGGCCATTGATCATGGCCTTGTGGTGTGTATTTTAAAGATAAAAAGTGTCTGGAATCTCTGACTCACAACTGGGACTTCTAGGCGCTATATAATCTGAGTTCACCTTGAAAGGATGTAAACCTGTCTGTCTTTAGTAGGTTGCCCATAACTTTCAAAAGCAGAGACCCCACCCCTAAACACACTTTTCCTGTAATATGTTTATTTTTTAAAAAATATATTTTGTTGATATTTTTACAGAGAGGAAGGGAGAAGGATAGAGAGTTAGAAACATCGATCAGCTGCCTCCTGCACACCCCCCACTGGGGATATGCCCACAACCAAGGTACATGCCCTTGACCAGAATCGAACCTGGGACCCTTCATTCCACAGGCCAATGCTCTATCCACTAAGCAAAACAGTCAGGGCTCCTGTAGTATGTTAATTGAATCAAGTTGGAGACTTGTGAAGAGCTAGGAAGGAGAAGATAGCTCTCTTGCTGTTCTGCTTGAGAAAAATTAGTAAATTCCCTGTGAGATCTGTGGAACTAGCCACTTTCTGAGAGTGAAGAATGTGGCTGGCAGGGAAGTGCTCTGTGCTCCTGTAGACTGTACAGTAACTCTGCACTCTTATATTGATGTAAGACAGAAATACATTTTTGACAATAAAATATGGATTACTTGGAGTAACCTAAGCATTTACAAAGTTTAATAGATTTTGATGAATAACTTCAGTCTACTCTGAGTTTTTCTCAGTATGGGAATGGTTCAAAATGGGTTCTCTGGTTTATGGAGACAATTTTTATGTGAGAAATTGTATTTAGATGTTCGATTTTGGCTAATTTTTTTCAGTCATTTTATGCTTTTGGCAGCTGACTTACTTAAATCCAATGGGGAGGAAAGAGAGAAAACAATAACTGAGAAGTTACTAAATACAATTTGGAATGATTGTCTCTTTTGCCACTTTTTTTTTTACAGATAGAAAATGGTAGTCATTTAATTGGAACTCTAAAGAAAAGTAACTTTGTCATATATTGCCTCTTAATAAGATGCTAGTTTGTCACAGAACATGCAGAAAATGTTCCATCTTAGCTGGCTTTTCTCTAACCAACTGTTCGAGTTTCATGCCATAGTTTTCTCTACCTTCAGAAGAAATTGGAGATGGAAAGTAATTTAGGGTCCTCTTTCTGATGTCATATTGATCTAATCCTGGTCTCTGGGGGAGATGGCAGGAGTTCAGGGTTCGGGATGGGAAACATCATGAGTCTCTGAGACACAGACAAACAGGGAGAAAGTCTGATCAGCATTTATTTTTTTTCAATGAAGTTAAAAGGAATTCTCCCCAAATAATGCTAGTTTTCTGGAATAGTTCTTAGTTTGCCCATCCAGCCCTAGAAGAGGGTTGATCCAGGCTAGGTCAACCAGGATGCATGCTTATAATCCCAAGTGTAGGGGAAAACATCCATATGGGAGTCGTGAATTTTTCTCTGCTCATTCCAAGAATCTTTATTTCTCTGTGCATGAAGCCCGGTGTGTGTAAAAGAGGCTCTATTACATTCTTCTAACTCAGAACTGCTTTCCTGAGGAGAGAACACTCCCTCACATTTAACTGTTATGAAAACACACACACACACACAACACATTATTAAACCTAAAGTCAAAGATTTATTTTCTTATGTTCTTTCTCCCTGCAAGTGATGTTAAATAAAGCTGTAAAGCATTTATAAGGGAACAAAGAAAGTTGTTCAGAGAACTGGAGTTTCCTTTGCTAACTCCATTTGGCAATAACATGGAGCAGAATCAAAGCGTCCCAGCCAAAATAAATCCGCACAATGGAGCTATCAGATATGAGGTAATAGTGTGACATGCTTGTGGGTATCAGACATTCTTGTAAAAACCACAGACCTAAAATTTGGTCCTGCACCGTTAAGCCACAGCTCTGCCAAGCAACAACACAGAACACACGTTTTAAATCACTGTTGCAATCCAAATGTAATTCCCACCAAAAACAATTAAATCTTTTACCAGAGGTCTGAGTCTGGGCAGCTTGCACCCTGAGAATCTGAATCTCATTTCAGTGTGAAAATGAGATGGTTATTGTTCAGATCAGGAGGAAATGTCAGCTGCAAAATCCAGGGCAGCCAGTGCCTGTAACTTGAAGTGATATTTGTTGAGGTTCGATTGGAAAAGGGTTAGCTAAGAAACCTGTAACCCCCTTCTGAGGGCTGCAGAGATCCTTTTACAATGCTCATGTTAAATGATTAGAAAAATAATTCACGCTCACTCTAGGGAAGTAGGAAAGTATGTAAGGATATAAAAAGTAAAATGTAATTTCAATCTCAGATCACCCAGATATAAACTTTAGAACATCTATGGCATTTCCTTTTGGACTTTTACACACACACACACACACACACACACAGCTGCATCAGAGGGTATGTGTCAAATTTGGATCATTGTATGTTTTTAGTGTTTTGCTTTTGAATGTTAACTTAACACTTTAGCATTTACCATCCCCTTATATATCCTTCAAGGACAGGATATTTAATGGTTATACAATATTCCGTTTGTCTGGCTATACCCCCATTTATTGAATATGCGTTCACGCTATAGGTTGTTTCCCATTTACTGGTAGTATAAATAGTGTTTTAGGTAAAGTGTTGTTCAGCTAAAATTACCTTAGGATGGAATTTTAGAAGTGGAATTATGGGGTCCCAGGGTAGGAACTTTTTGAGGCTCTTGATATGGATTGCCAGCTGTTTTTCAGAAAAGTTAGTTACTTCCACCAGTTATATCTGTGATTGCCTACCTCACTCATTATTAGACAGTAGCAAGCAGCATCTTTGATTCAGGGTAGGTGTAGATAGGGGAGAATGCAACACACTCTGTGGTTCATTATTTATAAGTGTCAGATTATTTATTAAGCAACACCAGTATGTGTCCAGCATAGTTCTTGGCACCGAGGGTATAGAATTAAATAAAAGAACCCTAAATTCCTGTCCTCAATGAGCTTGTAATCTACTAGTGAGAAAAAATAAGGTAAATGAGTAAATCATGTGGGATGTTATGAAGAAAAATGAAGCGAGAAAGGGAGATGGGCAGTGTGGGTAGGCACAGGGAAGGGGAAGCATTGCATAGATACTATTGGGATTTGGGACATTTTCCACCTCTGAGGACATTTTCTGGTTGCTTATAAGAGATTTGTTAAAAAATAAGCTAGAAAGTATTGAGCTCCAAAATCCAAATGAAATATTTAAGAAGGTCTGGAATCTTTGATCATAAAAGATATTAAACATAGATTTTTGTTATTTTTAAGACATTTTGATTTTTTTATTATTTTTATCCTACATTAATTAATCTGTTAAAGACAAGTTAGTTTAAGGTGACCAGATTTAAAGCAGTACCCGGGGAGGGGGGGTTCTTTTTCTTCTTCTTCTTCTTTCTTTTATTATTACTTAAAAAATTACAAAGAGTAATCGGGACTTTTTTAAAACGCCACAGAATGCAAGGCAAACTGTTAAAAATCAGGACTGTCAGGTCACCTTAAATTAGTTGTACATGAGCAACAGACTGAATATGACCTTTGTATCTCTTCTTTGTTGCTCCTGTCTATTATTTATTAAAGGAGAGCAGGGGGAAGAAGGGTTGTTGGGTGGAGGGTGAAAAATAATGAGGGAAGGAAAGTTACAAAGAAAAGGAAGATAAGTAAGTCATTAGAAACCCAGTTCAAAGCAAAGGTCTGTTCCTGGTCAAGGGGAGACCTGCCAGTCAGAGTACTTTGGTGAAGTTGGCCTGAGCTTCCTGCCCAGGGCCATCGGGGAGTAACTCAGGTTTGATGAAGTCTTCTAGAGTTGAATATAAATCCATCTAATTTCTAGATTTTGGTTTCCACCAGAGAAATAAAAACAACCTTCATTCTGTGTTTTGGAAAAACCAAAAAATAACAAAGTAATTTATTAAGCCTCCCTTGGTTCTTTGCAGGTTTATCACTTTTCAAAGACTCTCTTAAAAATCAATAAAGCCAAAATTTCTAGTCTATCTTAATTTTGGCATGACTCAGGAGGACTTTAAAGCATAGCTAAGCAAAGAGATGGAAGGAAAAGTAGATCTCTTAATCTTGAGGTTTTCAAAGTTTAGTCTTCTTAACTAGTAATTCTTTTATCAAAGATTTAGCTTTATAGCATACTAGGGGCCTGGTGCACAAAAATTTGTGCACTCGGGAGGTCCCTCAGCCTGGCCTGTGCCCCTTTGCAGTCTGGGACACCTCAGGGGATGTCCATCTGCTGGCATGCCTGGCCAGCCTGGGTGAGGGGCTGATGGCTGTTTGCAGGCTGGCCAAGCCCCCCAGTGTGGACTGTCACCCCATTGGAGTGTGGCCAGTCTGGGTGCAGGGCTGAGGGCTGTTTGCAGGCTGCCCACAGTCCCCTCAGGGTTTGAGTCCCTACTGGGGTGCCTGGGCAGCCTGGGTGCGGGGCTGAGGGCCATTTTCAGGCTTTCAGGCTGCCCATAGCTCCCACTGACCCAATGTCCTAGCAAGGCTGGCTGGAATCAGGTTTCTGGGGTTTATTTATCTTCTATAATTGAAACTGTTGCTTTAAGCTGAAGCCTAGGCAGGTAACAAAACCTCCTGTTGGCTTCAGCTCTGTGGCTTCTATAATTGAAAGAATGTTGCCTTAGTAGAGGCCCAGCCGGCCTAGGCAGTCAGTTTCCTCCATCGCTGGTGCAACGGAAGCCTGTTTGTTTCAGCTCTATGGCTTCTATAATTGCAACTATGTTGCCGTGAGCAGAGAGAGGCCCAGCTGGCCTAGGCAGACAGTTTACTCCTGGTGCAACGGAAGCTGCCTGTTTACTCCAGCTCCGTGACTGCCTACCTCCATCTTGGCTGGGTTAATTTGCATACAGCCGCTCTCATTGGCTGGTGGGCATGGCTTAGGTGTCCCAGAGAAATGGTCACTTTCAATATTACTCTTTTATTAGATTAGATTTGAAAGTTTTAAAATAAACATTTAAAAAATATATATTGTATTAATTTTTTACAGAGAGGAAGGAAGAGGGATAGAGAGTCAGAAACATCGATGAGAGAGAAACATCAACCAGCTGCCTCCTGCACACCCCCTATTGAGGATGTGCCCGCAACCAAGGTACCCTTGACTGGAATCGAACCTGGGACCTTTCAGTCTGCAGGCTGATGCTCTATCCACTGAGCCAAACCGGCTAGGGCAAAAGACACACTCTTTTTTCTGAGAAGAAATAAAATGTATAGGTATTCTCTAGTATATTTATGCATTTTTAAAACACATAAACATAGCCATAGTGCTGTTGGGAGTAAATAGTAGCAGCATTTTTTGCATGCTCTGAATCAAGAATAATCGCCTTAATTCTTAGGTAGAGTTCTTTGTTCTCTGACTTTAACTTTCTCAAATAATATCTCTTAACTGAGTGTTTCAGATCACGGACTTATTTCATTTAAATTTCATTCCAGGAAAAGCTAACAGATCTGTTAAAGATAATCATGTTAGCCATTGTCACATAAAGCTACTTCTACCATAGGAAGGAAGTTTGTCCACAGTCTTTTCAGCATTAGATTTGTATTAAACCAAAGTAGGCAAAGCAAAGTGGGAAAGTGATACTTAAGTTGAGTAAGAAAGACATTGAACAAACAAAATTGTCCCATTCCACATTCTAGTTAGCAGAGTCAGGACTAGCAAAGAGAACTCTTATTTTTAGTCCAATAATATTTTCATCTCATCAATGCTTGTTATTTTTGGGTAGAGATAGGGCCTGTGTTTTTCATATAATTATTGGTTGACATGGAGGCAGTATTTTAAAGTAACTAAGAATTGAACATAAACCAGAGTCCTGGGTGCTTAATATCTGTAAGGTTGAAATTACTCCCAATCCTGGTAGAACATTGAAAGAGATAATGCATAACAAGTATCTAGAAGAGGGCTTCATTCATCACAGGTGCTGAATAAATGGCATTTATTATTATAATCAAGGCAAAATATATTTCCCGTTATATATCATTGCTCAGAATGGGGAACTGATAGATACCATCTAAAGATAGAAATATAAGGGTACCAGTAGAAAAACATCAAATCAATAAAATTCTTTTCAATTAGTTTTTGAACATACATTATACAAAAAACCCCAAACATATTTATAGCAAGATATATTTACTTTTTAAAATATATTTTTGTATTGATTTCAGAGAGGAAGGGAAAGGGTGAGGGGCACAGAAATATCAATGATGAGAGAAAATTATTGATTGGCTGCTTCCTGCATGCCCCACAGAGGGTGGATCAGATCGAGCCCACAATCTGACCACAAAATCGAACCAAGACCTCCGGGTTCATAGGTCGATGCTTAACCACTGAGTCACTCTGGCCAGGCATATAGCAAGATACATTTTTAAATGCTTATCCTGTCAACATGTATACACATGGTAAATGTTTCCTATTAAGAGGAAAACAACTTCCAGATTAGATCATAAAGCAAAACTCAACTGAATGGTGCACATAAAATCACATCTAAAACAGAGTAACTAAGAAAGTTTAAATATAAAATGATGTGTACAGGTATAACAGGTAAATACATAAAATATATACATCAAATGTCTACATTTTTAACCAAATAAATGAATTTGGATAAAGCAATCACTTTAAAAAAGACAAAGAAAGATACTTTATAGTGTAACATAAAAAAGATAGCATACAAATTTGACTGTACCATTATCACAATCATATAAAATCTACTAGAGGCCTGGTACACAAAAATGTGTGCACTCGGGGGAGTCCCTTAGCCCAGCCTGTGCCCTCTCGCAATCTGGGACCCCTCTGGGGATGTTCACCTGCTGGCTTAGGCCTGCTCCTCAGGGGATTGGGCCTGAGCTGACAGTCAGACATCCCTCTGGCAGCCTGAGAGCCCTTGGGGGATGTCTACTTGCCAGCGGGGAGCAGGCCTAAGCTGCAGTCAGACATCCTTAGCTCTGCTAAGGAGGAAGGCGGGGCTCCCACCAACACTGCTGTACTAGCAGCCATCAGCCTGGCTTGTGGCTGAGCAGAGCTCCCCCTATGGGAGTGCACTGACCACCAGGGGGCAGCTCCTGCATTGAGTGTCTGCCCCCAGGTGGTCAGTGTGTGTCATAGTGACCAGTCATCATAGTGAATAGTCATTCTGCTGTTAGGGTCAATTTACATATTATCTTTTTATTATATAGGATAGGATAGAGGCCTGGTGCATGAATGGGGGCCAGCTGGTTTTCCCTGAAGGGTGTCTTGGATCAGGATGGTGGTCCCACTGGGGTACCTGGCCGGCCTGGGTGAGGGGCTGATGGCTGTTTGTAGGCTGACCACAGCCCCCAGTGACCCAAGCTCCCAGTGAGGCTGGCTGGAAGCAGGTATCTGGGATTTATTTATCTTCTATAATTAAAACTTAGTTGCCTTGAGCAGAAGCTGCAGCCAGCCAGTGCAGGTGGGAAGCTTGGCTTCCTCCACCACAGGGGCAACTAAGCCTCCTGCTTGCTCCAGCTCTGTGGCTGCCGGCCACCATCTTGGTTGGGTTAATTTGCATATAGTCACTCTGCCTGGTGGGTGTGGCTTGGGGTATAGTGGAGTGACACCAATTTGCATGTTTCTTTTTTATTAGTGTAGATGTGCACATAAAGGTAGAAGGAAATGATGGATAAGAGGGATAATATTATGATCTTTTTATTCCACTTTCATTAATGCTGCTATAATTAACAACAATAACATGATTAAGTTCTTAAATTGAGCACTGATTATATATTTAGAAATGTAGAATAAAATTCCTCAGCTACATCTCATTGCCAAAGGAAAAATACATAATTGTTGAAGGGAGACATTGGATACACACATATATTATCCATTCAAGTATAAAAGTCTTTGTCTTTGCCACCAACATCATTTTAGCTAGACGGTTAAATGGAAACTGTGTCATCCATTCTAAGTTGATTGTGATTCAATGCCACTGTCACGCTTGTAATATGCTACGATCAAGTAGTCATTTTCTCTCTCCACTTTTGCAGCAATATGAGAACTGGAGGCCCAACCAGCCAGACAGCTTCTTTTCTGCTGGAGAAGATTGTGTTGTCATCATTTGGCATGAGAATGGCGAGTGGAATGATGTTCCCTGCAATTACCATCTCACCTATACCTGCAAGAAAGGAACAGGTAACCATTACCCTATTAATGATGTCTACTAACCCACCTTTTCATTATCAGGTAAACTCAGGAAGACTGATTCATTCTTTAAGACACAAACTGCATGTCATGTGCATCATCTCTTGTTGCTCTGCAATAATTCGTTCTTGCCATACAATTGAAAAATTTGCTTTCTGTAATGTTGACACCATAGATTTCAGGTGCTTAAGATAACAATGTAGTATTTATGCAGAAAAATTATCTCCAAGTATCTTTAAAAACACACACACACAAATAACAGCCAGCACAAGGGTGGAAGAACTGCTCATTTTGATGAAGAAAGCATTAAAAAACTGGTTGTCAACATATTAAAATTGTTAAATCATAAAATATAATTTTTTTTTTTTTACTTGAAGGAAAAGAACAACTGGTACCCATCTGAGCCTTTCAAATTTGTCCATGGTTTGAAGCACTGGAGCTGAAAACCTCTGCTCTCCTCATTGGGGGCCATGGTCTTCAGTTCATTGCAGTCCTTATTCAGTCCTCCCTGTTTTTAAATGCCTGGTCTCTGTAGATTTTGAGTTCTTTTTAAATCATTTCCTTAGAAGCTTATTGTATGCTTATAAACCATGAAGTAGTTGGATGTCCTCAAGATGCACTCAAGTAAAAACAGTTGTAATATAAGTCCCATAATGAGGAGAATTGCTTAGTTGACATAAACAGATAAAGTTAAGAATGCTGATTTTTTAAAAATGTGTTGTGTTTATCACTGACCAGTATGTTTGAATTTCTAAGGCAAGCTGATAGACTTCTTCCTTAAGCAAATAGTAATTCCATAAACATTTTTAACCTGTTTGCAATGGTGTTAAAAGCATGAATGTTGAGACTCTAGAGCTAGACCTCAAGTAAGAATTCAAAGTATAAATGCAAAATATAAAATCCATTTGATTTTTTTAAAATATAAAAATAATAAAAATACAAATTCAAACTCTGTAAATATTTAAATGAGAAATGCTATTAGAACAAAGAGAACATTAAGATACACAAAACTCAGATAAAACTCAATCGTTATTGGTGATTACTTTGCTCTTCTCTGATCTAAAGTAGAATTTATTGTGAATATCCTGTCTACATGAGCCGCTTTCCTGACTTTGTGCATTACCTCGGCATGTCTGCAGTGAGACTTGTGAAAATAGCAAACCAAGTGTCTGTTTTCCCTGCTTGTAATGTGAGAAGTCTTTAATGAACTGTTTGTCTTTATCCAAATGTCATGTTTGCATTCTTAGATCTCCAAATGGTCCTTGGAGTCATGCTTTTCATTTTATGGTGCTAACATTCTCGTATGCTATGTTAATTTTTCCTGTAGCGAGGTTTCTTAGCAACAGCATTATTGACATTTTGGGTCCAATAATTCTTAGTTGTGAGGGGCTGTCCTGGGCATTGCAGAATGTTTGGCATCTTCTCTGCCTTCTACACACTGAAGACCAGTAGCATTCTCTCCACTACACGCCCCTCTCCTCTGCTTTGTGACAACTAAAAATGCCTCTAGGAATTGCAGTTGATCCTGTGGAGGGAGAGGAAGAAAACTACTCCAGGTTGAGAACCACTCTCCTATAACTGAAAAGGATTCACAAAACCAGCATCATAATTTACACTTCCCAATGGGGAAAGAGCTTCATAACATTTTGGCTCTACCTCATTAAAGGAGAAAACAAACAAAACAAAATGATCTTTGTATTTTATGTCCCGATTGTCTGGTTTTTATTTATGTGGATTTAATTCTTTGTTAATTAGTTCTCTGGGGAATTATGTGAATTTTATAAATGTCGGTAGACTTTTATAAAAGCATACTCATTCCTCTTTTCAGATAATTTAGGCATCTTAAAACATACAGACCAAAATAGTTCTACTTTTAATTAAATACCTGTAAAGGGGGACTATAATATATACAAAAGGCGTGTGTATATTTAAAAGAACACCTCAGTGAATACTATCCACAGTTCTCTGGAGATCCTGAAGGTGCCTTCCAGTCCTGTCTATTTACTTCCCAATTCCAACCATCGATGATGACTTAGTCCCTTATTTTTCCTTTTAGTATTACCACATATGTTTGTATGTGTAAACAACACATTATTAAGTTTTGCAAATTTTTAAAATTAATATAAGTGAAATCATACTGTATGTATTTTGTGCCTTGCTTTTTTTTGGTTCAGTATTATATATGTGAGATTTATCCATGTTGATGCATGTACCTGTATTTCTTCATTTTTTGCTGCTGTATGGTATTTCATTGTATGACTGTATAACATTGTATTTATCATTTCTCTTGTCAGTGGACATTTGGGCTATAGTAAGTATTTTTGCTGTTGTAAGCAATGTTTCTGTGGACATTTTTGAACTTGTTCCTGGTACACTTTTGTGAGCTTTCATAGGGTATTTTTCCAGGAGTGAAGTGCTGAGTCATAGGATATATGTACCATAAAGTTTACTAAAAAACAGCCAAATTATTTTCCAAAGTGGTTGTACCAGTTTGCACTCCCACCAGCAATGTGTGAAGGTCCTGTTACTCCACATCTTCGCCAACATTTGATATTTTGGGACTTTGAAATTTTTGCCAGTCTGGTGGGTATAAAATGTTATTTCTTGTGACTTAATATGCATTTTCTTGGATACTTTTCCCTTAATATTGTTTCATACACTTATAGGTCATTCATGGGTTTTCTTCTGTAAAGTTTCTGTTCATGTCTTTTACTTATTTTTTTAAATACTTGCTTCTTTTTTATATATTGATTTGTAGGAGTTCTTTTTATATTCTGATTACGAATACCTTGACAATTAGATATTTTGAAAATATCTTCTCCCAGTTTGTAGCTTGTCTTTACTCTTACCCTATGCCATTTTTTGATGAACAGAATTCTTCAATTCGTTACATTTTCCTTTATGGTTTAAACTTTTATTTATCTCAAGAAATTTTTACTACCCTAAAATCACAAAGATATTCTATGTTGTTTAAGTGTTTTATAGTTTTGTGTTTTATATTTACATATTTAAGCTAGAATTGATTTTCCTTGTATTCTCCGAGGTAAGAAACCAAGTAAACTTTTTCGTAAAAATACCCAATTGTCCAAATGCAAAAGCTACTTTTCCTCACTGCTTTGCCGTGTCGCTTCTGTCAAATATCGTGCATATATGTGTGGATCTACTTCTGGTCCATCTGCTGTCATTGCCAGTACCATACTCCCTGAACTATTTTAGCTTTCATATAGGTATTCATATATAACTAGTTTTTGAAGAAATCTCTACATTACTTGCCCCACAATTATAGAGATAACTTCTAATTTGTCAACATAGCACAGAATTAACTATAGTGAACTATCTAGTTCATAATTTTTAACCTTCTGGGTCAGTTTGGTCTCATTCTATCTGATACTTGCTAGTATCTAGACCTTGCTATGGGCTTTTCATAGTATCACAAAGGAAGTGCAGTTGTCCATATTGAGTTATCACTGGATCACACGCACTGTGTAGTTTATTAAATTGAAAATGATGTGTTATTATAGAAATCTCTGCTTTAGGAATTTGTGAAGATAAAATACATGTACGAATATTTCTAATTTCTCAGTTATAAATAGTATGAGTTTATAATCTGTTTTTAGGTTATGTCTATCTGAATGACAAGTCCCATGTGAGTGAAAAGAGATGCTTGGATTGTGTTTCATTAAAGACAATTTTTTTTTGCTAATTACAAATGTTAATTTTTAAAGTATACAATTTAGACCAAGTACACCAACAGTGAATAAAACTTTAAGTCCAAATTCAGTTGAATCAATTTGCCCAGCCTCTTAAATTCCTGAATTTCATGGTTTCTTTTACTTCTGCTTTTATTTTTTTATTTACTATTGCTAAGTTTGTTGATATTTAGAATTTTTATTGTGAATTAAAAATTATAATTTTTTTCAAAATTTACCTTCGTTACTCTTCTCAAGAATTTAAATTCTAAGATAATTACAAAATTGAGCATGAATATTAAGTCCCGACTTTCCCTTTGTCTCATAGAAAAGTCAAAAAAGAGTAAATAGAACCAGAGATATTTTATTGATACTTAAGGGTCCATATTTGGCCATGTTTTACCCATATTTTGAAACCATGATGTTATTTTAGATATTAAGTATTTTCAGGGAAGTGACTGTAATAGTTAATTCATCATTGTTCAAAAATTTATTATTGTTCCAAGTGAAGATGGAGAATAAATAAAAACTTTGGGATAGTGATGAAGACAATACCAGCTGGCCACATGAAACTGGTACTTTTTAATTTGGAATTTTTTCAGAAAAGTGATATTAGCCAAATGTTTCTTTGATAAAATGCAATCCAACATGACATAACCTGGGATCCAAATTGGGCCCAGAGCCTCAATATTTACTTTTTTTTCCTTGAATATTTTCAATTTGTGAATTCTAAGTGATTGCTTTTTATGATGGTGCTAGATCGGTTTCATAAGGAGCAAAAGAGATAAAAAGAGACTCATACTGAAGAAATATTTAGATTCTTTGGAAATAACTTGATTTACTTTTCTTTAGTTGCTTGCGGCCAGCCCCCTGTTGTAGAAAATGCCAAGACCTTTGGAAGGATGAAACCTCGTTATGAAATCAACTCCCTGATTAGATATCACTGCAAAGATGGTTTCATTCAACGCCACCTTCCAACTATTCGTTGCCTAGGGAATGGAAGATGGGCTATGCCTAAAATTACCTGCATGAACCGTAAGTGGTACTTTAGAAGGAATGGACAACCGTGCTATAACAGCTACTAGACACCTTCATTTTACAGCTGCGGTACTGGTAGTTTAGGGTATGGAGCAAGTAATATTGTTGTGTTTTCTTTCTTTCTTTCTTTTCCTTCCATGTAGCATCTGCATACCAAAGGACTTATTCTAAGAAACACTTAAAAAATTCCTCCTCATCAAAGGACAATTCAGTAAATACATCAAAACATGATCACCGTTGGAGCCGGAGGTGGCAGGAGTCCAGGCGCTGATCCCTATAATGGCGAACATGTGTTTTCATCATTTCAGCCAAAGTCCTAACTTCCTGTGCCTTTCCTATCACCTCGAGAAGTATTATCTGTTGGTCTGGATTTATGGACCACCGTCCAGTCAGTTGGGGTTGCTGCACTCCCAAAACATCTTAAAAGAAAGCATTGGCATTCAAAAAGAAAGCAAACGAGATGAAAGAGAACAAGGGCAGAGAGAAACCATTTACAGCCTATCTGATGTCTTCAGTTTTCTGTTTGCCTCCAGTGCAGACCATTTTATAATTACACCAGCCTACTGTACTATTTAAAAAGCTCCATTTCAGCACCAATGGCAATGTAAATAAGATGATTTAATGTTGATTTTAATCCTGTATATAAAATAAGAAGTCACACTGAGTTCTGGCATATTTAATGATGATTATGGAGCCTCCGAGGTCTTTAATCATTGGTTTGGCTGCTTTGGGTAGTTTGTTTAGGCTGGAAATGGTTTCACGTGCCCTTTGACTGTCAGCAAGACTGAGGACGGCTTTTCCTGGACAACTAACAAACACAGAGTCTTGTAGGCCACACTGCACCATCTCAGCCTTCGCTGCAGTTGGCTTCACGTGCTGCTGAAGCCTGGCTAACGGGACCTGACGGGATGAGGGACTGCAATGTGGAACTCTTCTTCGCTGCATTCCTTTTTCTTCACTTACAAGAAAGGCCTGAATGGAGGACTTTTCTCTGACCAGGAGCATTTTTAGGGGTCGAAGTGCTAATTATTAACTCAACCAGGTCTACTTTTTAATGGCTTTCATAACACTAACTTGCAAGGTTCCAGATCAACACATTTCAAGTGGATATAGACCCAGGGCTCTGGAGGGTGGGGGATTGTTAAAACAACACACGTTCAAAGAAAGCAATTTTGTATATATAACCATTTTAATCTTTTATAAAGTTTTGAATGTTCATGTATGAATGCTGCAGCTGTGAAGCATACATAAATAAATGAAGTAAGCCATACTGATTTAATTTATTGGATGTTATTTTCCCCCAAACCTAAAAATTGACATAGTGTGCTAGTTATTTTTCAGTGTTAGCCTTTGTACTTCTCTCACACAGTTTGGAACCATATAATCTTAGGTACTTTGTCCCTGATTCAATAATGTGATGGATAGAATGCATCAAGTGTTTATTAAGAAAAGAGTGGAAAAGTGCATAGCTTTCAGCAAATGGTGTTTGCCGATTCTAAGCAAGGAGCATATATATAGACATAGTTAGGTGTGTGTGTGAAAATGTCTTCCTATCCCCTCCCACTCATTTTCTCCCCTTTATTTGAATAAACTGACGCCGAAGATGACTTTGAACTATTATCCACTTAATTTAATGCTTAAATAAAAATCTGTAATGAAAAGAAGGCACTTAGGAGTCTTTCCCTAATTTCAGTAAGGGTAATCTTGAGAAAAGTAGACAACTTAGGAAACCCAACTCCAGCTAGCAAAAGAACAGCCCGACATTGATTCTTTTCACGAAACCTTCTTTGGTTGAGAAGGGACCACAGTGGCTACAATCATTCACAGTGTCTTTGAGCAAGTTCTCTGGTTGTTGCATTAACTGTAGTTCACTGCCGAGTGTTCCAGAGCACTGAGCAGCCGTGTGTGGTCCTCTTAGGTTTGACTTTTCCCTCTTTTATTCCAATGCACATAAAACTTCCTGTATTTATATTATACCATGTATAGTGTAAAATGTGAATGATTGTGTGTGTTTTTTTGTGAATGAAAATCTAAAAACTTTGTAACTTTTTATACCTGCTTTTGTTTCACCAAAGAAACCTAAAGTCCTTCTTTTACTATACTGTGACTGGTCTGGTTATTTACAACTTTAAATCCTGATGTGCACCAACATTTTTACATTCTGGTTCCATCACGAGTACAAGCTGCTAACATGAAATGATTTTGTGGCTAACAGAGAGATGATAATATATGTCACTGCAAAAATTGGCATAATGATTCCAATACTGTTTACATCTACACATATGAATTAATCTCAAGTATGAAAGAAACATGCAGTAGGAGAAGTGATAGCTCAGATTTACCAAATGCTTCCCAGGAATCAGGTTGAATGTTTTATGTGCATGATCTCCCAATAAGCCTGTGGAGATGTGCCATTACTCTGATTGATGAGGGATCCACTCAAGTCATTGTCCAAAGTTACATAATTACTTTGAAGTGGATGCAGGTAATCTTTAGAGCCTGCATGACATTCTCAGGAAAACATATAAAATATATTGTTCCCAATGATTATACATTTAGGAGGTAAATTGACTGATTAGAAGATCATATCTAAATAATGATCAGAAGATATCAAGTTCCTATCCATTCCTTCATTTTTCATTCATTTACTATTTATTATGTACTTATTATGTGTCGGGTACTGTACTAGGCCCTGGAGACTTGGCAGAGAATGAGTTAGGTCTCTGCCTACATAAATTTTTATACTGGATACAACCCGTGGGATTTATTTTACAGCCAATTCTATTCAATATGTTTATTGATAACTTGGAAGAAGAAATCTATTGTATGCTTCACAGAAGATATAAAGGACAAAGGTGAGTTGAAACTTATATCAAGGCTTCTCTCTGGCAATGTCAAAGGTATAAGGAGAGTGGTGTAGGAATAGATTCAGAAAATAAGAGATTCTTTTCCTTGCTGAGCTTGTCCGTTTCATGTGTAATCTGTCATATCTTTTACACACAATTGGAAACAAAAATTACTCAAAAGAATATATAAGAATTTGCATGTTAATAATTTCATTAAGCAAATATTTACTGCTTTGGGTGTGGATAATACAGACTGTGAGTTGTTCCATCGCCCAGAACACTGGACAGAGTGAGAAGTTTAAGGAGACCTGCACAACTCAAAGTCAGTGAGAGGTGGCTTTCTATTCATGCCTAAAAGCAGGGTTGTGTATGGGGGCGGGGGGGGGGGGGGAGAATGTGCCCTACATAGGTGGCTGTTTAAGAAGAGGTGACCTTTCAGGGCAACAGAATGGAAAAGAGGTAAGAGAGATTGTATAAGGAAGGGCACACCATTTTAATGGGATAACAAGTGGACCTTTGCCAACCTTAACTGAATTTTCTATACTGTGCATGAAGTAGGAACTGGATTAGCCTTGAGCTAAAAGCTTAGAAGTCATAAAACATGTAAAATAAAGTTATGGAGATTGGAAATGGACAGAAAAAAATGTAAAAGGTTGCACAGAATTTCAGAGCTGATTTTGTGCATTACCTGTGCATGAATACCTTCCAAGAAAAGAATCCACAGGAGAAAATGCACTTTAGATGAAGGCAAGAAAATGTTATCATGTAGCCAACGACTCAGTGATAGCTAACATCTTTTAGTGTGTTTCTCTTTGTCTTTCCTAATATTGTAAGTGCAGTGAAGTAAAAGGCCCACAGTGATGCGTTTTTGCTGATATGTGTGCATCTTCTTTGTATTGTGCTGCAGTTGCCATTTGCTAAACAAACCAGAATTCACCCAGTAAGTCTTTTCTAAAACAAGTCTAAATTGAAAGTTTATCAAGTTCTTTGAACGAGTCATTCAAGATGGTATAATCTTTTCCCAGTATTACTCATTTCTGTATGCTTGGATCCCAGCTGGACAGGAGAGAGCAAATGCCAAACAAGAACAAAAATGGTTTTTGTTGAGGTGTTTACAGAATAAGCAAATGCTGACTTTAAGTTGGAATTTAACTCAGAGTTCCATCTAATCGTCCCAGTTGAAGATTAAAAGTGCTGGCTTAAGGCAGTAATTGTTCAATGATTTTTTTTTAAGTGTTTGCTCTAAAATAAAATTTCCATTATTTTTAAGTTGTCAACCAAAAATGTTTTCATCATAAAGTTAGACAGTTGTAAAAGATGTCATTTTGGGGCATATTTTAAATATTATCATTCTAAAATAAACATGTAATGTCACTCTCATAAATATACTCAGTGAATCTAAATACCATAATGATTTGAATTCTACTATCATCCATTAAACATTGCTTCCCTTTATGAACCCATGTAACCCATGGAGAGTTTGGGATATTCCAAGGATAAGCAACCCTGGTTTGGAGACCACTGCCTTAGGATACACAGTCCTTAAAGTACTCTCAGCATTTATAAGCATGTGTTCTATCAGTTTGTGGTGATTGCTTTCCAAACTTAGAATGGGCCTCTGGTTTTCCATGTCAGAAAAGCTTTTCTATGGGGAAAACTGAATTCAACAGCATAGTTAAAATGCTTTGTTTCTTACTGGATAGACCTGAAACAAAGTTTGAAATGCAAGAATCAAGACAAATTTGAAAATTGAGAAATAGAAGTAAAAAAGATATATTGTAAATTTCCAAATTCCCAGCAACAGTCAGCCAGGAAAAAGACTTCAGATTCTGTGGGAGCCCTGACAGAGGTGTAGGTGGGATAATCCTTGGGAGAGAAATTGATCTCTAAATAATGCCAGTTCCTCAATCCTACCCTCACTGGTTTGGCTCAATGGATAGAGCGTCGGCCTGCAGACTGAAAGGTCCCAGGTTCGATTCCGGTCAAGGGCATGTACCTTGGTTGTGGTTACATCCCCAGTGGGAGGTGTGCAGGGGGCGACTGACCAATCCTATCACCCTGTCCCGTTAGCCAGATTGAACTCACTGTTCATTCAGTAATACATATTGAGTACTTACCATGTGCCAGACACTTTAGAGCAAACATTTAAAAAAATATCTGTTATAAACAAGATAGGCCAAGTCCCTGTCCTTGACAGCTCTTACAGTCAGTCTAATGGAAAAGATTAGCAATGGCACTGAACAGAAAGAGAGCTGATTTCTCAAAATGCTGTAGCTAAAGCCTTCATTACTGGCCATCTCTTTGTTCTGCTCTCCATCATTACCTGTTCCCTTCACAACCATGGCCTTAACCACTTTCTACCTTATGGTAACTTCCGTATCTCTTTCTTTTGTGCGATGGATATATATTCAGTTGTTGGATTTCACAGATACATTGAACTCTGTATGTTCCAAATTGAATGATTATCTGAACCTCTTCCTAACCATCTACACATTTAAAAAAAATCTAGAAGTCTAAAAGCCCTTCTGGACTTCTAATTTAATGCCAATGTTCAACCAACCACCAATTTCTATTAATTATACTTCTAAGATTCTCACAGCCATTATCTTCTCTCTATTCCACTCTCTTTAATTTCTGGTATATTATTAATATAATATTAATATTTCTAGACCCATCTAGAAATATAATCTTTTGAACTAATGTGCAAAGGAGCCTGCCATTCTCTAGGCCAGAATTTATCAGAACCTATTGCCTACAAAATAAAATTTAATTCTGTATGCATAGCAAAATGATTTGAGGGCAAGGGGAGATCATCTATTCTAGGCATTATGCACAATGGTGAAATTGATTTAGTAATCCTAAATAAATCCATTAAATTTAAGTTTTAGTTTTTCTCTCAGAATTAGATCAGTTTGGCTTCCTGTTCAGTCTCTGATCCAAAGTCAGACGCCCCTCATACAAGGCAGAAATAGAAATGCTATTGAGTGGGACATTTGCCTCTCCAGGCCCCCTCACCACCCATCTCCTCCTGCCTGTGCCTGTGGACTGATGGTTTGATTGCTCCTATTGGGTTCTGCCGTGGGGAGCAAGCCAGGCAGGAGGTCAGAGCAAGAGACGAGTGATGGCGGCATGTGTCCCCTTGGCTCCCTCACAATCCTGTGGGACTGCCATGTGCTGCTTCTATCCCTATAGCAACATCATTAGCTCCCAGCAGGCCCCCTCTCCACACAGACCTCTCTGCCTCCTGGTTCCACCAATGCTCTCTCACCTTGACCCTTCATATCTGGGGTAGTAAGAGCTCTCCAGTGTGATTGGACCAGGGGCGTGGCACTATAAGTATGATTTCCCTAAGCCACCTACCTTTGTTAACAGTCCCTTTATTATACTCTCTTCAATTTAGCCAATTTGATTGCGTCCCCTGTTTCCTACTGGATTCCAAATTGACCAAGTGTTTATAGATGCCCTTTTCAGGGACATTTTGGGATCAACTCAGTTCATATCAATCTTAGGAAGAGCAAGCTACATTACAGCCTGGAAGTTCCACATTGGTTCCTTGGGGTTCTCCCGTAGCACCGTATTGTGCATTTTATCAGGTCATGTCTTTAGTTCCTTCCTTACAGCCACTAAACACTACACAGGTGAGTATTGCAGCCTCAGCTTTGCATAAATAGCCGTGCTGCAGACTGGTTGATCCTGAAGCTGTGTTCTCTGGCTCACGTTTCCAAAATAAAATGTGGTACTCCTCAGCTTGAGATCACAGTCAAGTTCAGTTTTCAATACCTGTTTCATAATCAGGAGCAAAGAGTTGGAGTCAAGTTATACATGTGCATGACACGTTTCTCTGGGACCAAACCCCAATAGTTTTGAAGCTTTATGGCTGTAAGTGGGGAAAATGAGGGAAGGGAGATTGACATTTGAAAGCAGCCAGCCTGTTTAGTTTCTCTAGCTAGAGGTGTGCCTTTATCTTTCAGGGAAGATTTATCCCCTTTGTTTATGGGGGAGCTGCTCCAGGGGATCTTTAAATTATACAAGTTTAAGATCAAGATCCTACTTTGGAAGGAATTTGTGAAAGAAGGAGCTGAGCTATTCCTGCATTACGAAATAGATGTTATTCTCTTCTCTTAAAAAATGCTGTAGTTTTTAGAGTAAACTTTACTTTAAAAATATTCTATTTATTTTTTTCTGGGGTCTTGATTCCAAGGAATGGAAAATATTGGCAGAAGGGCCTTCCTCTGTTGAGGAGAGAAGCTGGCTTCATGATAGCAACATGACAGCAAAGGTGAAGAAATTGGGAGAAACCTCTAGTAGGGAGAGATCTGTGGAGTAGCCTACAGAGTCTGGAATAGGCCAAGAAACTGTACAGTTTTAAAGTGCTGCTTGGCTAGGCTTTATGATTCCTCATGTCTTCAGGATAGTTTTGTTAAGACTTAACTGAGCTTTTCAGAATTAAGAGATGGGCCGTGCCCTCATTGGGGAGGGGTGGAGAGGTAGAGATAGCAGCAGTAGTCCTAGCAAGCCCAGTACAGATAGTGTGATGTGATCATGTACCTGGCACCAGAGGGTTGGCTGGGGACAGAGTGATGTGCAAGGTAGATTTATGGAACAAGGCCATGTACCAGGGATGTTTGGGGAAAGGAGTCTGCAGAAATTTTCATATGTATTTTTTGTCAAGTAACAAGTGGTCTTGGGAATATTGTTTCAGCCCTAAAGGGAAGTGCAATTTCTTAAAACTAAATTTGAGAATATCTGTCTTTCATAAAGCTTTGTTGTAAGTAATATCTTCCATGCTTAACATATGGTAATACTTTTGACGTTTAATTTTGAGTCTCTTTTTAAAATATGAGGTAAATTAACAGATACTTTCATTTTGTATAAGGATATGCATGGCAAAAATAGTAATTTGGTAATTTAAAAATGAATATAATAAGCAAGAAAACAAAGTAATCCAGCAAAATAAATGGAAGAAAACTAGCCAAGTAAATCCAGAAGAATGACAGTAATACAATAATACCATGGCTTTGGAAAAAGATTTAGGAAAGAAAGAAGACTTTCTAGGATGTTTAGAAGCTATGCTAATCTATGTAGAGACAGACATGTCATTAAAAAGCAGGCATGGAGATTTGGTGATGCTCTGATTATGAAAGGAGGAAAGAAGAAAAATATTAATTATAACATTTTGCATACAGAGTTAGGGAAAACAGAAATACTACAAAGCATTCATGTAAAAAAAGAGAAGACAGTTTACCTGAAAAACCAAGAAATATGAGAAGCTCACTAGCAATAATGTTTGCGTCAGAGTTTCCAATTGTATAAAGATGAAAATAATAGAATGATTTTTCATTAAATGAGAGTTTGGGAATACAACAATAATGGTCAGGTCCATCCACTAAGGAGAAGTTCAAGAAAGAGACTGGACCAAAGAATGAGAGATGCTGAAATAACAGAATGAATGGGCCGCTGTTCTAAGGCTGGAGAATATGCTTCCAGGCTGAAAACAGCATGAGCAGGTCATGTCTACTGAATCATTCCGTGAACCTCACGCCCATGAGACACCACGGAAACACTTTTAGTTTATGTTGTGGCCCTTTTGTTGTTTTGTTACTATCTCACCAAAGTGATCCCTGTTCATTGTAATTGTGTTAGAAAATACAGAAAGCACAAGTAGGAAAGTAATTGTTCAAGAGAATATCGCCTTGAGATCACTATTTTTAACCCACGTGGTCACAGAGAACTCCGTAACTGTGTGTAGAAGGCACAGTCTATCGTGTGCCGGTCAAGCTCACACATGGATTGTCCTCTGTTTCTCTTCACAAGAATGTAAGCTTTGGGAGCACAGAGACTCCCCTGTTTTGATCATAGCCATGTTCCCAACGCCTGCAATAGTGCCTGGCATGCAGCAGGCACTTGATAAATAATTGCTCATTGAATGACTCAATCACCTGTCTTACTATTCACATTTGATTCCTATTTGCTGATGAAGAAACAGATGCACAAGATTATAATGAAATCTTAGTGCGTACACAGCAAGTCTGACTTTGGACTGGTTAATATATTTGGTTGGTACTCCTTAGCTAGAGAGAGAGCCTGTTGAAACGGAGGTTAGTGGGATGAAGTTAATAACACCAAACTGAAACTAACTTCCTTGCCGCAGGTGCGATCAAGTACCTGTTATGTTATGTTCATTGATCAGGTCTATTACCCAGCAGTATCAGAAGGAGAGGACAAAAAAAAAGGGGTGGGGGAAGGCATTCGTCCATATCTCACCACTCTGTTCCAGAAATAAGCCATCCACACTTGTCTGTCACCTAAGTCAGTGGCTGAATGGCTTAGCAGATGGGAATTATACTGACTGCTGGGATCTCTAGAACATCAGACAAGAGAGTGTTTAGAAAAATACAGTTGCAATTGATGACTACCTGAGCCTGCAGTCAGAGT
>PVJC01001808.1:0-10634 GCA_004026665.1 Murina feae
TGAAGGGCCTTGACATTTACTGTGTACTCCTTAGCAAAGCACAGAGGGATAATTCACTTAATTACTTGCTTGTTTCATATACGCAATGACAAAGTAAGCATTTAATGAACGGACATTTTTAAAAGGCAGCACATTGATTCAGTTCCCTTAATAAAGAAAATGTCAATTCAATTAAGAAGTTATCCAGCAAATAAAAGAAACGACCCAAGGTAGCCTCGAATTTTAATACTGCAATAGTGAGCCATATTTTTTAAGTATAAAAATTTAAGTACTGAGCTGGTTTCTTGTTCATTTTGTGTGAATTTTTAAATATGATGGAAATATTTATTTAAAAATCAAGCATAGAGGAAACCCTGTTAGTTCTTTAAAAATTATCCAGTTTCTGCCCTAGCCAGTTTGGCTCAGTGGATAAGAGCGTCGGCCTGTGGACTGAAGGGTCCCAGGTTCTATTCCGGCCAAGGGCACATGCCTGGGTTGCGGGCTCGATCACCAGTGGGGGGCGTGCAGGAGGCAGCCAATCAATGATTCTCTCTCATCATTGATGTTTCTCTCTCTCCCTCTCCCTTCCTCTGTAAAATCAATAAAAAAATATTTTTAAAAAATAAAAAAAATAAAAATTATCCAGTTTCAGCAAAGATATAGTAATAGGATTGGGAAATACTTTCAATAGCTACGAAAACATACAGACCAAAAAAAAAAATGAAACACCAGTTTTCAAGACCCTGAATTTTAGACACTGAAGGTGATTCCTTAGCGACATGAAGCAGAAAAGATGAGCTCTGCACTTGCCCCAGCTTACTGCCTTGGGAAGGTTTCTTCCAGAAAGTATAGAAGGGGTAAACCAGACAGAGACAGAGAACTTGCTGAGTTGAGGAGACAGCACTGGGAGTCCAGAAAGCTAAAGGTGCCTAGAATTTGCAGGGGGAAAAATAGAAGAGAGGATATTGCTACTCAGAGAACTGCGGAGATCTGCAAAGGTTCACCTTCTCTTATTCAGTAGAGAACTGAGCAGCCCTTGTGTGTAAGGAAGCCAACAGGCCAGGAGAGAGCTATCTGAAAGAATGGGAGGATGTAACACCTATTGTTCGCACCAGGGCTAAAATATGTGCCAGCGCCCACCAGCCCAGCTGGGAAACCACATGATGCTGAGTAGAGGATGCCAGAGGGACTGCCTAGGCAGTGTAGGGTAATTAGCCCTACACCAGATGCTGTTCTGTTGCTCCTAACAAATCAATACAAGACTCAAATGTAACAAATTCCTCCCTTATAACTATGCCCCTGAACAGATCTTAAGGTATCTGTAGGAATATGAAGACAACCAGGACAAAACAAGGTAACATTTAAATGTTTTATGTTCAAAGATCACCACATGTGAAGAGGAGTGAAAGTGGAGCTCACACTAAGGAGAAAAATCAATCAGTTGAAACTGACACAGATGCTAGAATCAGGACATTTAAACAGCTTTTATATGTGTTCCATATGTTCAAAAGTTATATAGAGCCATGGAAGATATAAAATTTTCCCCAGTGAAACTTCTGGAGCTGTTTGATTTGTCTGAAATTAAAAAAAAATACACTTGATGGGATTGATGGTAGATTTGACATTGCACAAGAAAAGACTGGTTAACTTGAAGACGTCGATAGAAATTATAGAAAATGAAACACAAAGGGAGAGAAAAAAATTTTAAATGGGAAAAGAATTTCTGAGCTGCGGGACAATTCCCAGTGACCTAGTATACACTTAACTGTACTCACTGAAGAAGAGGAGACAGTAGGGAAGATGAAGAATTCTTTGAAGAAATAATGGCTGAAAATTTTTGAGATGTGAAGGAAAACATAAACCCACACATTAAAAAATCCCAGTGAACCCCAAGCATAAGACACATGAAGGAAACTACTCCAAGGAACATGTAAAGCTGGAAAATGCATCACTTAACGAACCCACATACAAGAAATACTGAGGAAAGTCGTTTAAACAGAAAGAAAATGATGCCAGATGGAAATACAGATCCATGAAAAGTGAGGAGGGGCACTAGAAGTTTTGACTGTATTTGAAAGGCAGCTTGCAAATGAAAAAGTGTCTCCTATCACTTCTCATTGATAAGAATGAAATGGAGCAACTATGCAGTGATGTCACAGCCTTGGAGCAAGCACAGTCACGACAGTGTCTGTCCCAGGCAGGACTCAGAATGCTGAGCCGTCTCACCCTATTGGACTGTTTGTAACATATGCAGACGTGGCAGCAAATTGAAGTCCTTTAAATTGTACAAATAATGAATTGCCATCTACATGTAAGGAGTTCTCTACAGCCTTCAGGTATTGTATTTTTAAGGTGTTATCAATTAAAAGGTATGCGTTGGTTTCCTGTTATACAGATAAATTTAAGATACTGTATTATACCACCTGGGAATGAAGAATCTTCTAGAACTTTCATATTTTTGTGGAAAGAAAATGACAAAAAAGAGCAGAACTTGAAGGGAGAAGAAGGGAAACTTAGCTGCACAAAAATATGCTCAGCACAAGTCTTGGTAGTCACTCTTTATGAAGAATCTTTGCTGTCCTTCATAAAAGTTTGATCTCAAACAACAGCATGCTTCCTAAGTTTTAACACCCCGAAGGGAGAAGTTGAGAGATCCCCTAAATAACATCAACAACAAAAAATTCTGCTTGTAACAGACTGTCAAATTACAGCAACAAGGACAGGGAGGGTTGGGGTGGGGCGGGGGAGGGGGGGGGCCCCCCGCTAACAGATCAACCAAAGGACTCTTATGCATGCATTTAAGCATAACCAATGGACACAAAACACTGGGGGGTAGGGGAGGCTGGGGGAAGGGCAGGGGAAAAAAGAGATATATGTACTAATCTTTGTAATACTTTATGTAATAAAAAAATGGGGGAAAATAAATAAAAAAATAAGACATTGTTAAATGAATTAAAGAAAACTAAAATAAATAGAGAGATAGGAAAAAAATTCTGCTCTTACGGAAAAGAGCAAGAATATTTTTAATTCATGTAGAGGACACAACAGTAGATCCCACTTTTTAAAGGTCTCACCCAAGAATGTTCCAGGCTAGTAAGCAGAAATAGCTCATCTTCTCTAGAAAGATAAATCCTTGCAACGTTGGGAGTTTTAGTTTTCCCAAACTGACCTCAACCATATATTTCAATATTTTTCAGCATTCTTATTTCTTAATCACCAAAATATAACTGTGCAGATATTTTTAAAAGAAGTTAAATGTGACATTGTAAAAACATTTCTTTAGTTAAAACATGTAATTTGCTTTTATATTTATTTAAAAACTCAAGTGTATGGGAAAGTAAAATATAACAACTAAACTATGGTACAAAGTCCAGTATTTGGAACAGCCAAGATTCTTGATGTTCTCACTGAATCATTTTTCATTCAAGTTAATCATTTAACAGTGGATTTGGGGCTGCTCTGTAGAACCATTCTTCATTGGTTTAATTGGCTATTTAAAAAAATAATATAGCAAAATGTTAAAAGTTATTTCCTCAGTAACTAGCCTATATAGAATCAGTATCATTGCCTTTATGCTTAAATTTAAACCATAAAGAAATATACTGGTATGTTTAAGAATTGCTTTTATTCAGTCTACAAGAGGTAAGTAATATGAGAATCAAATTAGTATATTGAGGCAACTAAAAAGCCAGTAGGGAATAAACACTATACTTCAGATGAAAGAAAAATTAAAAGTTCCACTTTGGGTATCTGGGGTTGCTGGTCATCTGCCAAACATAGCATTGGCTAATTTTCCATGGACACTGTCTCATTTAGTCCTCACCCAAACCCATTTTACAGATGATACAATTGATATTTAGATTACATAACTTATTCAAGGCCCTGCAGCTAACAGGTCCCAGGACTCTGATATAAACATGGGTCTGTCTGAACTGCAAATCCTTCTTTGATTCCACATCAACATTCTCTACTTCTCACATTTGACATCTTGGTAAACCAGATATTTCCCCTCAACTGTCCTGTCATTTGAGTCTGAATTCCACTTTTTATACAGATGACAGAATTAATCTTTTTGGTGGTTTTCTTTCAGGAATTACAGTTTGAAAGACTGACTCGAGAGCTGGAGGCAGAACGCCAGATCGTTGCCAGCCAGCTGGAGCGATGCAAGCTGGGGTCGGAGACAGGCAGCATGAGCAGCATCAGGTACTGGGAACCCCTTCCCTGTGGTTCTGTGCTTTGAGTTGCCAGGGAAAGTAAATGGTGGAGTTTGTCTTCTCCTTACAAACCTGGCAGTGGAAGCAGAGCATTCAGTCCGATGTTGAAAAGGAATTGTAACCGACCTCATTTCAGATGTTCAAAAGAAGTCTGAAATGGCCTGGTTTGGACTTGAAACTCTTTTAACAAAATTAATCCCTACCCTGAATGCAAATTGTGCAACATTTTGTACAAAAGAAAGCTTTTAGTTCAGTCAGATTGCTTGAATCCAGGAGATGCCATATCACAGCCTCCTAGTTTGTTCTTTTCTAAATAATCTAGAGTTGCAGGTTCTGGAAATAAGAGAGAGAACATTTCAATGCAACCTGTATCATCTGCTAATATAGGATGCTAAATTATAAAATTGCTCCTTCTGTATGCACCACACATTCAATTGCCATGTGTAAAAATATTTCAAATCCATAGATAGAATAATTGATTATTAAATTAGGGGTTGGTTTGATGTTATGAAATATTTAAGAACAAAACAAAATATAGTCATTTGGCCACAGAATAAATTCTCCACCTAGGGCCTTGTTTTTATATTTAAAAATAAAAATGTGTGTGTGTGTGTGAAATTGAAATAAATATACACAAAGTTCTCTAAGTCAACTTTCATTTCTCAGAAATGCATTGTACTTTTCTGTCATTTTCTATGTTGTGTTTGATACTACATTTTTATGGACATATCTTGGTTAAGGAAATAATAGGTACTATGGCAAATAAACTTCACCATTATAGTCACTTAACAAAACAGCAGATTGCTTTTCATTCATGCAACAGATAGAGGCAGGATATGCTGGTCAGGGAGCTGCTTTCACGCTTCCCTCTATGCCAGGAGCAAAGGCCTAACTCTTGAGAACCCCTATGGCCTCATTGTCAAACTCATTGTCAAACACAAGCAAAGTGGGGTCATAGCCCGTTGCTGAGAACCAGTCACATGGCCTCTCATAGATGAGCTGGGCAGGGATTCCTAGCCCTGGGGCCAAGATCCACTCTGCTCAGGCAGCAGGAGCTTGAGTTTGGTGAGCTCTTAGCTACCTGATGCCACAAAATAATTAAAACATTGCTGTATCCATTGCTCTAAAGCATTTATCATTGCAAGAGTAAATCTGTGGTTGGAAGGTTTCATTTTGGAGGCACCTGCCATCAGTCTTCTAACATTGTTCTTGTGTTGGTGGAGCAGTGGGTACACTTTAAATAGAAGTCATTACGACTCTTACTGTTAGACTTGTTTACTTGAATGGATAGCGTTTTCAATTGCAAAGCCATATATGGAGTGTGTGGAAGCATATCCAAATCTATGATACCTCAGTAGTAAGAAGCAGCAAGTATCTATCTGATAAATTGTGGTCTCTTAAACTCATTACTAACTTGTCTGAACACCCACATTAACAGAAACAGGAAAGACAAGAAAAAGTGATTTGTGTCCACTTGAAATTGTGTTCAAAAGGTTGACTGGTGGAAGACAGCGAGAAGAATATTTATAAGTGTATATTCTTATTACTACATGCATTGAAGAGCTGATGGTCATTGCTGAACACCTCCTCAGAAGCTAAGCCTGTTTGGGGGTTTCATGAGCACCACTGAATTAACATCTATTTGGCTTTGAAACCAGTTGTTTCCCTATTGGTCACATTACCTGTTGAATGCATATTCTTAATCTTTCTGTGTGGTATTTTTGCATACTGTACATCTTTTATTTTGTTTCATCCACCCCCAGTCCCTGGTAGGAGAAGGTCTGGGGGACCATATTATACCCTGTGCCTCAATTTCCAACTTCTGATTGGATTAAAAGTGGACGTCTAACCCAAGGGAAACCTGTGCAGCGAATAGCCTGAAAGAAACTGGGCTCTTACTCTTGCGAATGTGAAATAAGTGCCCCCAAATCTGTGACCTCCAATGGTGAACACTAGGATATGGTGGGCATGCGGTTTGTGTGCCAGTGGAGGAGCCTGTAGTGACAGAGACCATCTTTTTCTGAATGTGAATGGAGACCAATTCAGTTATCACTATGACTGCTGCATCTCTGATATTTCATTTACATTCTTAAAACCTTTTCTCCCCCCTCATTTTATTTCATTGAGTTGATTTATTTTCTCAGGTCCAAAGTGTCTTAGCACACATCATTGAGCTACCAAACTAGACAGAAAAATTGCCCATGACGGTGTTCGGTTCTTCACCTATAACTTGTATCCTTAGCTCGCAGCTCATAGTACATTATCAGTAATTCTGTGTTAAATATGTATTAAGTAATAGCGGTAGGTGCAGTAGACACTGCCTAATTATTTCCCCTGCTATCTACCTCTATAATATTTGGTCTTCATCGAGCTTAATTATTTTGTATTTTGGAAACCTCTAATGTATGAATCTGCATTTGAATAGTACAAGCAATTTACTGATATTTCATTGGAAAAAATCAAATACATAGCTTCCATTTTTTGTTTTTTGTTTTTTATTTTTTTATTTTTTTGGTCATAACCTAGTGGTTTGCTCAGCTTCAGAAATGCACCTTTGGAAATTCAAGTTTTTATAATGGGTAATAGACTAACCTCATTAGCACATCAAAATGGATATTTAAAGATAAAAAATAGAATATAAGCAATTTTTTAAAAAGGAGAACATATAAAGAAGTCTGATAATTTAGATGTTTCGTATTCTGGAGGGGTAAGAGAGTTTTGTAACAAAAATAAAACAAAATTATATATTTTTCAGACTTGTTATATAAATGATAATGCTAGTTTGGTTTTCCTCTGCCTTTATTGGTGAAAAGAAATTGCTCCATCTGATTTCTCAGACCTCATTTCTGGTAGTCACAATGACAGTTTGAAGTTTTTGAAAAATGTTATTAGTATGCATTTATAACAGTCAACTTTATGATAGTCAATCAAATAAAAAAATGAGGGCACTGAGAAGTTGGAGAAGGGAGAATCTGGATCCTGTTGTAGCATATCAGCTTCTGCATCAACATGTCTATGGTAGAAGTAACTACAAATAGGACCATTGTGATCTCAAACTCTTCACAGACTTTTCTAAGCACCCAAATGCCTATTGTGGCTTCCAGAATCCAGATCATTTAGTGGTTGTCTGAGTGTTATCATTCTCCTACCAAGCAATTATTAGTGCTTCTCACAGCAGCTATACTTCTCCATTTCTTCCTATGTTCGCTTTCCTCACTCTGCTTCCAGGCCAAACCTCTCCTATCTATTGGATCCTTCTCCCATCCTATAATTAACTTGGTTCCATACCTTATATTCTCCCTGATTCCTCAGAACCATCCAGACCTGAAGCTGGAACATTATTTATTCTGATGGCGCCCTTTATGTGGTCGTGATAAAATCCCTCCTGCTAGTAGCCCACTCCCACACTCTGGCCTGCTGAGATTATTTGGCTCACACCTGTCACTCAGGCAAAGGTTTGCCCATGAGTTCTTGTCTAGCAGACCCATGACCGATTTATTCCCTCCAAGACTGAGGCTCCTGTTTTGGTTTTTTAAGTCCAGTGGTCTGAGGACCTTCCTGTGTCCATGCCCTTGTCATGCTCTACACCCCTGTAACAGCATTCTAACTCACCCCTTTGGTTGCCATCTGCATAGATCTATCCTCCATATGGTGTGAGTTAGCTATGCATATGCATAAACCAGAATCATATCTATAAAGGACCTTTCCCCCCCCCCACACTTCTGCTAGTTCATAAATATACCATTATTTCTCAGCCAATGCCTGTGACCGAGGAATCCCTTCCACCAAGAATATCCTCCCTTTTTTGCCTTGTCCCTTTCTCCTGTGGATCTACATACTCAGCTGAGGGCTCACACCTTCTGAATGCCCTCTTGGCCAGTCCAAACTGGGCCGGCTATTCCTTTCTTGGGAGTCATTAGAACTTAACAAAGAATTGAGGAGACCCTCTGTTGACCCTTCTAGAAGTTCCCTGCCACAGAATATTTTAACCCTCATTCAAAGGATGTGTAGGGATTTCTTATGTGCTGCTGAAAATTTAAGGACAACAAAATTGATGTCTACTTAAACCTCTTGATTCTCATCAGCACTAAAAACATAATGGGAGAGAAATAGATTAAAATCACAGTTGGAAATACCTTATAAACTTCTCCTAAGGAAGACCTGACTCTTAAAAGGCATGATGATGATGATGATGATGATGATGATGACGACGACAACAATGACAAGATGATGTAGATGATGGTCTAGAGCTCAGAGATGAAGGAAGTCAAGAAATTCAGTGCTAGAGAAATTTGACACATGATAAAGTCTTCCTTGCCAGTGTGGGTAGCAGTGCGCAAGGCTCCTAAAGGCAGAGGATGACCCCTGACTTACAGAGAAGAGGACCTCAGTCCTATAACCAAAAGGAATTGATTTCACAGCTTGAATGAATTTGGAAGTAAATTATTTCCCAGAAACTCCAGAAAGGAAAGTAGCCCAGGGGAAACTCTGGTGATAGACCTTGCAAAACCCAGAACAGAGAATCCAATTATCCCATGCTCGAACTTTATGAAACTTGCAAAACTATAACTTAAAAAAAAAAAGACATTGTTTTAAGTTGATAGTAATTGTATACAATACTTTTTAATAGGTTGTGTTAGATATTCAGGTTGAGGCAAAAGTAGGTTTATGATTATTCATATGGAAAATAATACAGTAATAAATAACAAATAATACAAGAATAAACTGTTTTGCAACTCACAACTGTAAACCTACTTTTGCCTCACTTGTGTATTATAGCAAGTTGAATTATGAAAGTTTTTTATTAGAGAAAATAAATTTTACTCTGTGACTATCTGTGTTCCATTCAAAAGTTTAATTTGTATATCCAATTTTATTTTTCATGCATATACACATGCATTTGAATTTACATATTAAAACAACATGCCGTTTTGATTCTAAGAAGTGGAAGTATTTGAATGTGGGATGGAGTCATTATTTACTGTAGAATGAAGACAACTAAATAAAGCAATCAGTTTAGCTTCACCATTTTTTTAATGTAGATGCCCAAGACTCTGATTGGAGTTATATATATTTAAAATGACAAATGTAATATATACATGAAAATATCTTGCTCTCTTTTTCTCATAAATGAAATATTGAATTTCTTGCAAACACATTTTCACAAATATCTGCCATATTTTGGAGAGTGGAATACAAAAGGAATTAATGTTAGAAGTGTTATCAAAGGTTGATCTCTTTATTAACTAACTCCTGTGAGCACAAATGCCAACAATTCTATAAATAGCGTACAGATCTTTTTCATTCCTACAAAGAAACCAGACTTATTTTAGGGAAAATGCTGACTTCTGGTTTAATTAGTTACTGGTGAAGAAGCACAAGTCAAGTAGTCCCATACATTTATGTTACAATGAAATGTTTATATTTAAAAGCATGGTCACTGAACTTTCTTAAGGAAATAAATCAAATATGAATATAATTGTTTCTCAAAGTCAGACATTTTTAAAATTTTTCTATAGGATATGATATTCTTAAACAAGTAGATACTGACATTTATTCTTTTATATTCAGAAGGAATAAGTCAATCAAAATGTTTTATTTTGAAAATCAGACATCTTAGATAATTTAATAATTTTAAAATTTTTAGTTTTTTAAACATTTTATTATGTTGTTATTTGTATATATACATAATTTCCAGAAACAGTTATGTAGCCAAAGATTAAAAATTACTCATAGTCAGAATTCTGGATTCTGACCATGCTTGCCAATAAAAAATAAATAATCACTTTCAAATAAATTATTTTTAATTTAATTTTTTTGTTAAACATATTTTTTATTTTAAAATTAGAGAATGGTTATTGATTCCCATGATAATTTCTCATGTGGTTAAAATATTACTCTTCCAACAAAGTCATACAGATTTATTTAAATGAGACATTTAATTTATTGAATTAGTAATCAGAAATAACATTGCAGTGGCATTTGTGAAGTCATTTAGAATGTCTGCTTCATTATAAAAACAGAAGAAAAGAACAAAAATATAAGGACTATAGACATATTTTAGCGTTGTTTTCTGCATTGCCAATTTTATTTTAAAACAAGTATTTTTCTCTTGTTTCCTTCCAATCTAAATTGCAGAGCAGAAACCTCCCTCAAGAATATTCCTCATTTTTTAAATTCTCTTCATGAACCCCTGTTCTTCTCATCTTATCTGTTGTATCACCATCTTTTCTTGTTATCTCTATTTATATATTTTTCAATTGCTTGTTTTTAATGATGAGATTATTCTTTTAGGATTTCCTATTATAGTTTTCCTCCCTTTCCTACATAAATTAGGAGCAATATTCTAGAACTAGAGGCCCAATGCACGAAATTCATGCACAGAGTGGGAGTGGGAGGTGGGGGGTGGTGTCCCTTAGCTCAACCTGCACCCTTTCCAAT
>PVJC01001808.1:10734-87764 GCA_004026665.1 Murina feae
AGGCCTGGGTCCCCCCCAACTGCCCTCCCCTGCAGGCCTGGGTCCCTCCTAACTGCCCTCCCTTGCTGGCCAGATTTGGTGGCCATCTTTGATGGCCATCTTTGACCACATGGGGACAGCCAATTTGCATATTACTCTTTTATTAGATAGGATACTTTCTGGGACCTCAGGGTTCATGTTTATGATTCCCAGCACCATCACATTTCTGTCCAGGCCTTTGCTCAGAACTCTTTCTTCTTCAGAGAGAGCATTTACAGCTATTGCTTGTTTAGCTGGGAAGCATTTATTTCTCTAGTCATTTTTGTATATCTCCCATTTGTCAAGCCTCTGAGCCTTTCCCACCTGCCTAGAATCCAAGGTCCCTATGCTGAGCCATGACTATAGTTACTCCAGTGTCTTTGAACTCCTAATCCTGTAGCAAAATTTACAATCTGGATTAAAGCTGCTGCCTTCTCCTCACCTACAGAGAGTCTTTGTTTAGCCTTCTCAGCAACTAGAAGTAGGTGCTGTACCTCTTCTGTTCTCTCCCTTACTCTCTAATTCCTCAAGCGCAGGGACTAGGAATATATGCCCAAGAATGATCAGCACATGATAATTGTTCAGTCAATACTGAATGAATAAATGAATGAATGAGTATACAGTACTTTTATCACTGTTCTTATTCCATTGTTATTGTTGCAGAAAATTCACCAGTTTTATTAATCTGTAAATATTACCGTCTCTATTTTAAAATATGTTTTATATATGACACATATATCATATAATAAATTATAATTCATATCAAATATTGTATATTTTTCTGACCAAGCTGGATCAGAATATTGTCTCATTATTCATTCTAGTCAGTTTTCTTGTTGAAATGGTACCTGGATACCAGGGCCTGTTGATTTCATGTACTCTCTGTGTGAATCTGTGGTTGATTTATTCTCATACTTTCACTCTGATCTTAAGAAGATGATGAGAATAGTGGTAATAATATCAATAATAGTGCTAATTTTAATAATTATAATAGTAGTATTTATTGAGATTCCCATAGGCCAGGCACACAATTAACTGGCTTCTATACATCACGCCATTTACTCCTAGTGAGCCCGTGAGTTAAATCTTATTTTTAAATATTGTAGAATGGAGAACACTGCAATTCAGAGAAGAAAATTCACTTTCATAACACCCAACAGCTAGTGACCAGACATTGATGTTTGATCCCGGGTATCTTCATTTCTCAAGTACACATGCTAACATGCCTCACCACAATGCTTGTTCTGGAATTATGTTGTAAATGACCATCTAATTAGCCCGTTCATTTTTACCCACTTCATTTTGGGACTTTCTGTTTCTTTTTCCTCCTCCCTTCCCCATCCCAATGATTATTATTATTTTGAAGTCTTTATTGGAATATGTTCCTGAGATTCATTCTTATACAAATGAAGTAAAGGGTGTTAATATATGTTGTCATTGCTTTTAAGTACATTCAGAGTAATTATTCATTATTCTCTTGCATATTTCCAATAAACAAATTATACTAATACTTATGTCTGTAAAATGCTCATTATCCTATTGTCTTAGTCTCTTCAGGCCGCTATAAAAGAACACTATAGGTTGGGCGAATTATAAACAACATAAATTTATTTCTCACATTTCTGGGGGCAGGGAAGTCCAAGATCATGGCACAGGCAAATTTGGTGTCCGCTGAGAGCCTGCTTCCTGGTTCATAGATTTTGAGATAGTTTGGCTAAATCCTTGGGTAAAGATAGGGAACTGGAATAGACTGCTTCGCACTGAGAAATCACATGGAGTAGGCCTTTTAAGAAGTCATCACTGGTTCCATTTAAACAAACGTTATACCGTACTTCTGAGGACTCAGCATGTTAATCAACACTCCTTGTGCTTCATAAACAAATATGATGCAGCTCCTGGCCTCAGGGTGTTCACAGAGAGAGACATCTAAGCACGGAAAGCATGAAACAATTCTTGGTGCCGTGAAGAGAACAGGAAGTCATGAGATGGCTTCACAGTCAGATATTTGTGTGTTAATCATGGGAAACATTAGCAGGGAATGAATTGGGATAAAGGCACTGCTCAGAGGGAGAGTGCAAAGTCAGAAAGACCAGAGTCCGTTTGGGAATCAGTGTGGTTGGAATATCAAGTCCAAGGGACAGAATGGTGTTGGATAAAGGTACACACAGACATAACCATTCTTGTGAGCAGCCATATAGGTCAGGCCAGAGACCTAGAGACTTTAGGTTTTGTTGACTGGGCACTAAATAGAACGTGAAGATGGTTTTACCCAAGGATGTGATGAGGCCAGCTCTGGCTCTGCCAGCTGCATGGAGAATAAATGGAAGCTTGTGGAGGCTGGTTGTTGCAGCACAAGTTGGAGATGGTAGCTCTTGTCCAGGACATAGGTCAGAAAACTTCCTGCAAGGCCCTGAGTGCTTACATTGGTTTCATAGTTAGAGTTGCCAGGGTCTGTGGATTCATCGGTATCAAAAGAGACAGTGTAGGATTGCAACATTACTTATTTCAAAAATAAATAAAATAAAATAAAATAAAATAAAATAAAATAAAATAAAATAAAATAAAATAAAATAAAATAAAATAAAATAAAATAAATAAAATAAATAAAATAAATAAAATAAAATAAAATAAAATAAAATAAAAAATAAACCTTTGGTAGGTGAGGCCGACACTGTGAACTTTGTTTCTACCACAACTGTTGCCCATTTTCAAGAAGGAAACTTGGATTTTTTTTTTATTTCATGTATGTGAATGTGTGCTAATTCCCCTTTATCCAGGAGAAGCTATCACAGAATTTTAAATTTCAGAGATTGCTGTGTAAGCAGCAGGCAGCAAAGATGTTACCTAATTTGTTGACAGTAAAGCTGTGTTCGTAAGTCTCAGCCTTCTCAAACATCTGTTTGTTTAGTACCTCAAGAGCTGAGGAAGTTTAAAAAAATCTTCACACATTGTTGCTTAGTCTTACGCATTTATTTGAGAATTTAACTCTCAGCAAGATTTTATTGGAAAGCTCTAGCCAAAGGATAGACTTCCAACTTTACCCAGAACTTAGCAATTAACCTCTCTCTGACGTGTAAATGATGTTCTCCACCTGTGGTGAGGTCACTGCCGTATCTTAACATTTCTCATTTAAAGCAATGAGTTTCATTCCGTTTTTTGGGATGCACGTATTGCCTGTCATACCATAATTGCCCAACAAATTCAGAAGCTCTGATTTTAGGACGTGGCACAGGGAGCTATTTATGACAATGGAGTTTGGAAACTATAAGTCTTGGATTAAAATCTTAGCTCTGCTTATTGCTGTCTTGTGTGACTTGAGAAATATAATGGTACTCCAAAAACTCCATTCCTCTGCCTGTAAATTGTGAAGAATAATAGTTACCTTCAAAGCTGGTTGTAAAAATTACACGTTAAAATGTGTTTAGAACAAATAACAGTGTTTGTCACTGAAAAAATATTCAGTATTTGTGGGTTGATCCTCTTTCTGATTAATTAATTGCCGTGACTGTTATAGTTATGACTTACTTTTCGCATGTACAAATAGATGGGAAATGCCATTATCTTCATAGAGAGGTGCTATGTATTTATACCTTCTCTTCTTTTTTTCTTTTAGTTAGTGAGTGGTTATGATGATATCAAGTTAACTGAAGACAGTGTATTCTAATTATTGCCATTCTCTGCCAGGGGATACCACAGTCAAGAGGTTTTCTTAAATGAATGGGTGAACAATATGTATGTAATAATATAGATATGATTCACTGAAGCATCATGCTGTTTAAGATACTTTCTTATTTCACAAAAATTGTATTTGTCCTCAAGTGGATAGTTGCTCGATATCACTGTGATTTTCAGTGTCTATGTCCTACTGTTAATAAGTTTCATTTAATGCCTTTGTAACCTGGTACTAGAAAAGAATTTACCAAAGAGATGAAGGTGGGGATAGAGAATCCTTCATATTACTTAAACATTGGACTGGTTAGTATTTTTTAGGGCACTGGGGACTTTGATGGCCTTGGAACTTGTGACTAAAAGCTGAAATCTGCCTATCAGGTCCCTAATCAGAGAAGCATTGCCCATGGTGATATGATGGGGTACTGGGGTCAACAAAACAAGGAAAAATCTATGGGGATGTGGGTTTGCAACATCCTCCCTTATGACAGGAAGTAATGTGAGATTTCATTAATCCACTCATTCATTCATTCACTTATTCAACATATAGAGATCATGTTATGTGTGTGTAATAGATACTAGGAGTACAGCTCTGAATGAGGAAAGCAAATTCCCTGACCTCATGTAGCCTTCAGTCTTAATGCTGCCTTGAGGATGTGATTTTACTTAATAGGGATGTGAACAAGATCTTTCCCTTCTTAAAAATTCCCTCTCTTTAAAAGCACCACATGATCTCACTCATAAGTGGAGTCTAATAAACAAAATGATGAACAAAATAGATCCAGAGACATAGAAGCATAGGACAGACTATGGAATTTCAGAAGGAAGATTGAGTCGGTGGGTGCGTGGGAAGAGATCCACCAAAGAACTTGTATGCACATAATGCATAACCTACGGACACAGACAATAGTGTGGAAGGCCCTGGGGTAGGGTTGGGGGCAGTAGAAGGGGTCAATGGGGGGAAAAGGGAGACATATGTAATACTTTCAACAATAAAGATTTAATTTAATTTTTTAAAAAAATAAATAAGACTAAAACTGCTCTTTTTAGTGTCTATAACAAAATGTTTTAATCAAGTTAACCTTCATGTGCATGATCAACCACCTAATACTAAGAGGACACAGAAAATGAAAATCAAATTTCCAAAGAGAGAATTAAATGAGCTCAGTTCTATTTAATCTTCCCTTTGGGGTAGGGACACAGACATGTATTTTAAGCTTAAACCTGGCCATTTCAAGTACTTATTATATTTGGCTAATGGACTAGCATTCCAGAGGGAAAAAATTAATCAGAACTCAGTTCCATGTGCAACTCATGGAGTCAGAACAAAGGAATAAGAAACTAATGAAGAAATGAAGCTCCATAAAATATTTGAAAGATTTTAAAGAAATAGTGAAAAACTACAAAACAAGGGAATTTTAGGAAGTAAGTTATAGAGATGACAGTCTTTCTACCAGGGGATTGGATCACCATTTTTCACAGAAGATTTAACTTGAATTATTATTCCCAGGGAGAATTCTTTCATTTTCAGTTAAAAAAGTACAAAGTCAAGTAAAATTCTGAGATGCTATTTGAATACGATAATGGAATAAGATACTTCCAAATAGAAGTATTCTATTAAAATGGACTGGTGGCCTATTTTTAAAATGCTATCATTTATTGATAGAGCTTTAGTAATAAAGAAAACATGTTAAGCTTATGCTATATAAACATAATTTTTGGAAACTAATCTTTTATTGTGAGATAGTAGTATGTAGAGTATTACAGATACTCCATCTATGGTATATGCAGTGGGGACTATGTGGTGTTTTTATGTGTGTGGTTTAAAATGCCATCGCCCTGCTGAGGAGTAGAACTGGATCAGTAGTTGGAGACTCCTCCCTGCTGTTCTCTCCTGGTATCTCTAACTCAGAGATTAGCACTCCACTGAGTCTGTATTTATTCTTTCCCTTGGATTTCTTTATGTTTTCCCACATATCTGCATCCAAATATGCAAGATATTATTTGGTTTACTTGTTTTTTAATCTTGCATTATTAGGTTCCATATTCTTTGCAACATGCTTTTTTAAAAACTCAACTAATGTTCTTCAGATTTTTTTTTTCATATTGATATGGGTGCTTGAGGATTATGCTTTTTTTTTTTTTTTTGACTGATGCCTCCTAATTTATCATGTGAATATGCCAAATGCATTTATCTTTTCTCCTGAGAAGAACATTTGCAGACTTTGCAGGTTTTGCTTTTAGAAACATATGGCTTGGGACATAATTATGCAGAGGACTCCTCCTGAGAGTGTGTAAGCATCTCTCTTGGGTGTGCATGGAAAAGCACTGGCTGTCTTGTAGGATATGAATATCTGCAAGTCCTCTATAACGCCAAAAAGCTTTCAAAAGTAGCTGTTCAAACTTACATTCCCATCAGCAATGAATAATCTATTGCTCCATGTACTCAGCGAAACTTATTCTTTTCAAAGTATTTGTTGGTGCTGTCAGTCCAAATATGGTGGGTTTGAAGTTTGCATTTCCCTGACTTCTGCACTAAGAGCATTTTTAATAAATTTATTAAATATTCATTATTATTCTTTCATTAAATGCCTGTTTATATCTTTTGTACTTCTCTCAATGGGTGGTTTTCCTTTTTCTCATCTTTATTCTCAATATATTTGGATACTAATCTTTTGTTAGCTGAATGTTACAACTATCTTATTGAAGCTTGTTGTTTCATTTATGTCTAATGTCTGTTTTCTTTAAGATTTATGTTTTTGGAATCTTTTTAAAGAAATCTTACCTTCTAAAATAACATTAAAACATTGTCTACTGTTTTAATAGTTGCAAAGTTATACCTTTTTTCAGAAATTATTGAATTCATTTATGATTGTGTTTTGTCTGTTCGTTGTTGTTTTTTGTGTGTTTTTTTTGAACTTGCAAAGGTAGAGATTCAGTTTTCTTGCATGTATATAAGTGGTTCTTCCAATACCAACTATTGAGTAAAATGCCATCTCTATCATGTATCAAATTTTCACATATCTATGTTATACTTCTGGGAAATTGTGGGGAAATTATAGTTTAATCATTATTTATTTAAATATATTTTTATTGATTTCAGAGAGGAATGGAGAGGGTGAGAGAGATAGGGGCATCAATAATGAGAATCATTGATTGGCTGCCTCCTGCATGGTCCCCACTGGGAATCAAGACCTCAAACCAGGCTGTGCCCTCATGGGGAATCAGTGACCTCCTGGTTCAGAGGCCTAGGCTCAACCCCTGAGCCATGGTGGCCAGGCCACAGCTTTATTATTTTGAGTCTTCCTATTTATGAACTGATGTCAGTCTATTTTATTTAATGTCTTTCCATTAAGTTTATAAATTTATTCTCAAAGGCCTTGCTCTATTCTTTGTTTCATTCATTCTTAAGTTCCTTGGAGTTTGGGTTGATCTTAGAAACGTTGTCTTTTTATAAGGTACAACTGCTAAGAGTCTTTTTTATATAAAAATGCTTATGTATTGATCTGATAATAAACTTGCTAAACTCTCTCATTACTTTTGTAATTTGTTCCTAGAATCTGACAGGGTATCTGTGTGAGTAATCTGTGAAGATTATAGAATTATGTCTTCTTTTAAAAATTTTTTAACTTTGCCCTAGCTGGTTTCGTTCAGTGGAAAGAGCGTTGGCCTGGCAACTGAAGGGTCCTGGTTCCATTCTGATCAGACACATTGGTTGCAGCTCAATCCCAGTAGGGGGCGTGCAGGAGGCAGCTGATCAATGATTGTCTCTCATCATTGATGTTTCTATCTCTCTCTTCCTCTCCCTTCCTCTCTGAAATTAATAAAAATATATAAAAAATAAGTAAAATGAAATACTTTTTTATTTTTGTTTTTTGTGGTTTTTTTTTGTACTGGTAAGAAGTGGGGTAGAAGAGTAGGCAACCTTTTTTTTTTAATGTAATTCCTTTAGTCTTTAGCATTATAAGAACTGCTTCGGGGTTATTATTTATTTATGCTTCATTTATTTATTTTTTAAATTTATCTTTATTTTTGAAAGTATTACAGATGTCCCTTTTTTTTTTTTTTTCCACCTTCCTGCACCCTCTCCTCCCAGGCAATGACCACGCTATTGTCTGTGTCCATGGGCTATGCATATAAGTTCCCTAGTTAATCTTTCTCCACCCACTTCCACCACCCCACGTACTCTCTAGAAGTTGTCAGTCTGTTATTTTTAATATTTTTATATCATTCGACTCACTCATTTAAAGTATAAATTTTAATTATATATAAAATAATTTTATAGATATACACAGTCTTGAAACCATTGCCACAATCAAATTTAGAACATTTCATCAGCCCGAAAAGAATTCTCATACTCTTCCCAGCCTTTCCTGATCATTTCATATAAATGGAATCATGCGCTATGAGGTCGTTTATGTTTGGCTCCATTTACTTACCATGTTTTCACAGTTCATCCATGTTGAACCATGTGTCAATGCTTCATTCCTGTTTATTGCCTAATAATATTCCTTTGTATGGCTATACCACAGTTTATTTACCCATTCATTTGTTGTTGGATGCTAGCTTGTTTCCTCTCTTGGACTATTAGTGCTGTTTTGAACATTCACGTGCAAGTCTTTATGTGCATATGTTTTCATTTCTGTTGGGTATATAGCTACAAGTGGGATTGCTGGATCACTTGCTTAATGTAGTTTTTTTATAGATCCATTTTTACCAAGTTAAAATTGTTCCTTTTAATTGTTTATTTGTGTTTCATCACGAAGAATTATTAAATTTTAGTTGTTATAGGTTTCAATAGCTCATTGCTTTGTGTGGCTTAGTATTCCATTGTATGGATGGATATGCCACTACTTGTGTATTCAATTCAATGAGTGAGTAAAACATTAACAAAATAGAGTGAAACCAGCCCATAAAATGCCTTCAAACAATCTAGTTGTTACAAACAAGTACTATTGGGAGATTTTGTGTGTGTGTGTATATACACACACACACACACTCATTCTTCTGCCCTAAATCCCATTGTCCTGCTATAGCTTCCTTAGATCATGGAATGACTGTATATTTGTAGAATAGTTACTTGGAGTGGACAGCACAGTTCATCACTTTTCTGATCAATTCCTCTTATACTTCAGCATATAGAAACATTTTTTACTGCCTGGGATGTTTACAGACTTAATCTACATAGATGATAAGAAGACCTGCCCATGCCATCTATCTCTGAAGAGTTTTCAGAGTTAGACCTGAGAAGAATTCAGTGACTTTAGCAGTAGTCGCTTGAGCAGACTCACAGGCAAAGGTTCAGCCAATTTACTTCCAATACTTTATTGTGACCCCAGAGTGCTGTTAGAAGATGTACATATGTGCTTATTGAGTTCTACATATGCCAAACAATCATATATCTTGTTTACTCTGAGATTTCCATGTGAAGACCAGTGTTAATAAATGAGAGTAGTAGAATTCAGAAATGGAGTTCAGGGAAAACCTGTGGTGCCCACCCCAAATGTTTAGCCTCTGTTCCCTGCTGTAGGTGTTGCAGGGCCCACATAAATGGGAGGTAGAGTGATGCATTAATAAGGCTTTGTGGTACTCCAGGAGAGGCGTGGGTCTTGATTTACACTCCATTAAAAGTAAAAATGGAAGCCATTCTCTTTCATATGTTTACTGAGAAACTGCTTGAGTTGAGTTGTATAGCAAGCTTTTCATTTCTTTCAAAAGTATAATTTTAATAACTTGAATGGATTATATGGTTTCTTGATTTTATTATTATATACATAAGTCTTTCACCACCTTGCCATTATTTAAATAATATAATGTATGCAAAAAATTAAATGATAAAGTACAATGTAAATGGAAGTTGTAGATAATAATAAAATGTTTTGCAATAGTAGCTGCTGTAGCCATCAAGTTGTTTATTTTAACACTAAAGAAAGTTAACGGAATTATCATTCTGAGAGTTCACTCAAATAATGAGCATAAAAATCTGCAATGTTAAAAGGATGTTTGAAATCATGAATGAATAGAGTCATTTAAAATTTTTTACATTTTCTATATATTTTTCTTTTCCTCAAAGGAAAGTTGCTTTTACCAGACATTAGGTCTCTGCAGCATGATACAGGGCAAGTGGTTAGAATTTGAGAGTTTGTTACTGACTGTGAGTCTTTACTGAAGCTAAGCTTTGAGAAGTACCCTCTTACGTTTCCTCTGTAGCAGCCCTCCCTCACAGCTCATGCTCTCAACAGATAGAGCCTTTTAAGTTGCAACAAACATTCTCAACATGGGGCAGAACTTGTTTTCTGAGAGGAAGGGCAAAATCACATTATAGTACTTTGTGGTCCTCCAAAGGCCGGAGTACATAAACAGATACGCAGTTTATCTGTGGCGTCAAAATTGCATGGGGAATTGGGGTGCGAGGGGGGAAAGTCTAAAAAGACTCCTACGGGGGCTAATAATGAAGAAAGGTAGGAAATTATGGCTCTGAGAATCTGGAGATGTCTCATATAGAACTCAATTGCTGGGTCCTGGTTTGCATTTGGATTCCTGTGCCCTCAGAAAAGTTTATTGTAGTCAAATAATAGAATGCATTTACTGTAGGTGAAGTAAACAAATGTTCCCTTGTCAAAGATAAAACTGTTTTCTGTCCGTTATCTCTAACCCTTTATAGAAAAATGCAAACGCGTTTGTAATTCTCTAAGGTTAGAAGTTTAGTTATGCTTTTTCCCTGATCCCTAAACTCTTGTTACTAAATTAACTTTGGGAAATGTGTTCCCTTTTTTGATGTCCTTTAATGGTGGTGGCCACAATTTGAGGAAGTCAAAGTCAGAAATTGATATTTTCCTAATTGGGGTGTGGGGACTCTTTTCTATAGTTGCTTATCATCCCAAAATCTAGTACCAAACTGTTATAAGTAATAGTTAAATGTGTTTCAAGAGTGTTTTACGTTAGCAGCTCTCAAGTCTGCCTGGACTGTTAGAGTCACCTGGGAAACATAAAAACACTGCTGCCTGGGCCCCAGCCTCAAGGAATCTGATGTCACTAGTTGGAGAAGGAGCCTGGGGACTCATCTCTTTTAAGGGGCCCCTGGTGATTCCCTCATGCAGCCAGGGGTCATGGCCTCCTCTCTGAGCTCTCGAATAGCCTTTTTTATTCATTAAAAATGCCCAGGGCTGTACACACCAGGCTTTGGATCCGACCAACAGCTTGCTATTCTGTGGCCTAGTCCTCAGTGTCTCTATGGAAGAGCTGGACTCTGAGTCTACAGGAGACTAATTTGTAGCACTTGTCATTTTGAAATAATAATAATAACAGCAGATATTCATTGAACTCTTGCCTGTTTTTTTTTTTTTTATTGATTTTTTTACAGAGAGGAAGGGGGAGGGCTAGAGAGTTAGAAACATCAATGAGAGAGAAACATCAATCAGCTGCCTCCGGCACACTCCCCACTGGGCATGTGCCCGCAACCAAGGTACATGCCCTTGACTGGAATCGAACCCAGGACCCTTGGGTCCGCAGGCCGATGCTCTATCCACTGAGCCAAACCGGTTAGGGCAAACCCTTGACTGTTTTAAGCACTTTTTGAGGAGTTAACTCATTTAATTTTCCTACCAATCTGTGAGATAAGAATAAACTATTATTATTTCCATTTTTAAGTGGGGATAAACCGATAGGAAAGAATTACCTTGGGATTTAAACATGGACATCTAATATAATAAAAGAGTAATATACAAATTGACCGTTACCCAAGACACCAAAGCTACACCCACCAGCCAAGCCACTCCTCCCAGCCAACCAGAGCAGCTGTATGCAAATTAGCCCAGCCAAGATGGAGGCCAGCAGCCATGGAGCTAGAGCAAACCAGAGGCTTCTGTTGCAACTGCCTGCCTAGGCTGGCTGAGGCTCTGCTCACAGCCACGCCCACCAGCCAATCAGAGCGGCTGTATGCAAATTAACCCAGCCAAGATGGAGGCTGGCAGGGCGGCTCTGCACTGGGAGCCTCCACGGCCAGCATAGCTGTGCCAGGTGTGTCAGCTCATTGGGGGGGGGGGGTCCGGCCTGGGGCCTCCTTGGGGCATCCAGGAGCACCCATCCCGGCTCCACTGCCTGGCTCCGTCCCCCCCCCTCCCCCCCGGGGCCTCCACCAGGCATGTGGGAGAGCGAGTCCTCCATGGGGCTTGCAGGAGCAGCCATCCTGGGTCCGCTGTCTGGCTCCACCCCCTGGGGGCCTCCTTGGGGAGTCCAGGAACGCCTGTCCTGGGTCCACTGCCTGGCTCCGCCCCCTGGGGGCCTCCCCGGGACATGCGGGAGCGTGGAGGCCTCTGCGGGGTGTGCAGGAGCAGCCGTCCTGGGTCTGCTGCCTGGCTTTGCCCCCTGGGGGCCTCCTTGGGGTGTCCAGGAACACCTGTCCTGGGTCTGCTACCTGGCTCTGCCCCGGAGGCCTCCTCAGGGGTGTGCGGGAGCACTCGTCCAGGGTCTGCTACCTTCATCCACCCCCCAGGGGCCTCCACAGGGCATGTGGGACCATCTGCTGCACAGTGTGGAGAATCCGTAGCAGTCCGCTGCCCGGCTCCACCCCGGGTGTGTTTGCTCAGCAGCAGGGCCCCACCGAGGGATCCTGCACCAGCATCCGCCCCTGGCTCGCCACCCAGCTCTGTGCCGGGTGTGTCCCCTCAGCGGTGTGGGCCCACCAGGCATGTGCAATCGTGGGCCCTCCGGTGGGAAACGTCCAGGCCTGCACTCAGCAGCCCTCCCACTCCCCAGTGCATGAACCCTGAAGGGGCTGTGGGCAGCTTGGAAATGGCCCTCAGCCCCTCACCCAGGCTGGCCAGGCATGCCAGCAAATGGACATCTCCCCCGAGGTGTCCCAGATTGCAAGAGGGCACAGGCCGGGCTGAGGGACCCCCACTACCCGAGTGCACAAATTTTTGTGCACCGGCCCCCTAGTATCAGTATAATAACCATTTTCTCTACTTCCTCTGGGATTCTCAGTGACTTGCAAATAAAGTGTTAGCACTTACTCACATGAACCAAAAGGATCTATAAATACAAAGGTGAAGGGGAACAGGAACAGCCCTCAAGAGCATAATGATGAGGAACATGTCATAAAGAGCTATGTTGGCCACATGAAGGTGTCCTAAAGAGGGACTTTGAAGGAGACAGAGATTTCTTAAAGCTGCAGTGAGCAGCAAGATCATAGGTGTGAATGCAGATCATTTTCAACTGGAGCCATGTATAATAGTGTGTGGATTTATAGAAATATTAGGTCAAATATATGAAATCTATACTAATAATAGGGGAATATGCTAATTAGACTGGATGTCCTTTTGGACAATGCCACAGTGGTGGGGGTTGAGGCAGAGGTGGTTAGGGGCAATCAGGCTGGCAGGGGAGTGCAGTTAGGGATGGCTAGGCCAGCAGGCAGAAGTGATTAGGGGCTATCAGTCTGGCAGACAGGGGAGCAATTAGAGGCATCAGGCAGTCAGGTAGAGTGGTTATAGGTGATCAGGCAGGCAGGCAGGTGAGCGGTTAGGAGCCAGCAGTCCCGGATTGTGAGAGGGATGTACCCCGTGGGGTCCCAGATTGGAAAGGGTGCAAGCTGGGCTGAGGGACCCGCCTCCCTTTGTGCATGAATTTCACTCACTGGGCCTCTAGTTTATAATAACCAGCCATGCAACATTTATCTCTAGCAATTTCATATGGTTCAACACATGAGAGAGGGCATTTCAGTAGAGAGACACATGATAGGGCCATAAATGTCTCTGTGGATACTGATGACATAGCATCAGCTGGAGAAGGGCTGTGAATTCCACTGGTCCTTGGAGTCACCCATGACCAGCTAATTTCATCAATATTACATGGAGTCAACTCTTGCAACTGAATGACTAGCTCAGCTAGACCATAGACCTGTACTAATGATTCTTCAAAGAACAGCAGCACAGAGTAACCCGAATATCCCTAAGCCAATTGTAAATGACAAGGTGATTAGAAGACAGGTGCAGACATATTTTATTTCGGCTGACACTGTGGGAAAAATTTGCTGAATGGTAGACCAAGGACTGGGCCCTGGGCCTCAGAGACAAGTGAGCTCTCCCAAGACACCAGTCACTGGGAAGGGGTAAGAACTCAAATGTGGATGCACTCTGTAGTTAGCCAGAGTGCCTTCTAAGTCAAAGAACAACCTTAACCGTCTTCACACGTACACACTATTTGAGGAATCCCGTGTCTCGTATCCGCCATGGGGTGTACCTGGAGAGAAGCAACCCTGACATGTCCATTTTCAAATACCCACAAACTGAACACAGGGCATCAAGACCCATTTTATACCTAAAAGTTGAATTGATCTGAAGTATACACACATATCTAGGAAGCAACAAATTATTGTTAATAGCAGCACTTCTAAATAATCTTAATAACAATAATTTAGGGATTTAAAAATTTAGTGTATATGCTTCACATAATTCTTATAAGAATTATTTGTGGCTTTTGTTGATGTCACTTAACTTTTATTGTAGACAGCCAGGTGAAAAATCTTAGCCTACGGAAAACTATGTAGAATTGTTAATAATAACTTTGTCATTAAGAATAACATCCTGTGAATTGTTTGAGAGTCCTACAAAACAGAAAGCATCAACCTAAGTGTTCCCAGCCAGTTTGATTAGAAAAGAGCTCTTCACAAATAAAAATAACTAACAAGGCACCAATCTCTGGATTACTTCCTTTTCTCTTTAAGAGTCTATATCTTAAGTAGAATGCCATTGAGTAATGATGGAACATACAGAATAAAGTTGTTCAACTGTCACATTACTTATTAGGTTTCTTTACGTCCAGAAAGTGTTATGAAATTAACAGAATCAGCAGCATTAATGATAGGGATTAATCTTTGAAATTAAGGAAGAAAATCATTATAATAAATAAATCTCTTTGACTTGTTTATACAGCATCCCTTACTTTGATGTAGTAAAAATGCTCTTAAGTATAGTGGCCCTTGGTTAAATGAGAAAGCTATTAGGTTGATGAAAGTGTTGCAACGAGTACAAGTTAGAACTGTGCTTCCTTTGGATGAGCAGAGTTTTTTGGCAGAAAATTATTACACGATTGCCATAGATTTGTATACTCACTGCGTGTCTGCAAAAATTCATCATTTTTTCTTACCTTCTCCCACCCTTCTGTTCTATCCTGACTTCTATACTATTCCAAATAATTGGAAACTGAATCTGTCTAATTCTTATGGGATTCAAGTCTATGCTCAAGCCGCTAGTCCCAAGGAAGGGATTGGTTTATAGACACCAGCTACTTTGCTATTTGGAATAAACCAGTAGGAACATGGATAGAATCCGCTCCAAAACAGTTATCATGCAGGAAGAGTTTCTTCAGATTTAGTCCATAGTGAATCCACCAAATGGCAGATGCGTTCTTGAATTCCTTCAGGATATTCTAGGAATATTGTGTGTGAATGTAGAGTCTTAAATTGGTGATTAATGAGCTGGAAAGTAGCACTTACTATTCAACACTATATAATATTATTTTACCAGATAATATAATGAAGAAATATATATAAAAGCTTGTGAGTATGTATATATTCTATTCAGTTTTATTTACTTCTTTTTTTATAAAGGTTACTAGGGGCCCAGTGCATGAAGAGGGGGGGTGAAGAGGAGGGTCCTTTCTCTGACCTGCACCCTCTCCAATCTGGGAGTCCTCAAGGGAGCCCTCTCCAGTCCAGGAGTTTCTGTCTGTCTTTGCAATCATATGAGAGAATTGTCTGAGACCCGCCAACCCAGTTTGATTTGTTGCTCACAGAATAATAGAGGCATTTTTTTCTTTGCTCCATTGGTGGAGATTTCCTGGAAGTTTTAGGATATCTTCCCTTTAATTTTTTTCTAGACACTCTGATTTTACTTATGTCTCTCACCTTTGCTTTCCCTTCATCCTCAATGACAACAGTAACTAGCTCCAGGCTCACTTTATTCTAGTGTCTAGTAGAACTATGATTCCCAGCATTCCTGCTGCTCCCTGAACTCTGGGCTTCCACTTCCAGTCCTGGGGTTGCCACCAAAACTACTATTCCTAGAATTCCTAGTATTCCCCATGCTCTGGGTTTTCCCCGACTGAGGGAGCCATGACCCCCAAGCCTCTGGTTCTCCTGCTCTGCTTTCCCTCCGGTGACCAAGGGAGCCATGTCCCCACCAAGGGAGTGACTGAGGGAGCCATGTCCCCCCAAGCTTCCAGATCTTCCACTCTGCTCTGTGTATGCAAATTACCTGTCATCTTTGTCAGATTAATTTGAATACTCCTCATTGGCTGGTGGGTGTGGCTTGTGGGGATGGCTTGAGCATAGCTAATTTGCATGTTTCTCTTTTACTGTATAGAATTAAAAATATGCTTTTCCTAACCATATTTCTAAAGCTAATATCATGCTTTAAAGCTATACTTTACCCTTCTTCTTGCTCTTGGGAGGAGTCCTCCCTTCTGAACTCCATCCTACAATAGTGCCCATTTTCCTAATCTAAGCATGAGTAGCTTCATCATTTGTCATTGCTTTTCTTTTCCACCTCAAGACAGAATAAAATGGAAATAACATCTTTAAGGTAACTATTTATTCTCTGCCTGTAGGATACCAATGCCTAACTCTAAAGAATCATACAATATCTAAGATTAAATGGGTTTTTCAAAGCTATGAGCTGTACAATGTATATAAATTCTGTTCAGGCCATAATGTTTTTGATGAAAGTTTTTAATGCCAATATTTGCACTTAAGTTTGTATCGAGTTATACCATAACAAAATGGGTAATTTCTTCATTATCTTTCAGATATTTAATTTATTAACTTGCGGACAAATTCTGCTTCAGAATTCTGGAGTGTCATAAAGATCATAACTACGTTAAGGTTACCTGGGTCATCTCTAAGTAGTGCTTTATAGATGTTAACCAGCATTTCCCTCAGCAACTCAAATTAATTCATGCATAAGGAACCATTGGGGATGCTTATCTATGAAAAGGGTCAATGGTATATTCTGTCTTCATTCCAGTGGTTTGCGAATTTGAGAGTGCATCAAGATGACCTGGAAAGCTTATTAAAGACTAATTTCTGTGTCAGCTCTGCTCACCCCTCCAGTTTCTGGTTCAGTGGATCCCAGATCAGGGCCAGGAAGCTGTACTTCTAAGTTTCCCAGTGATGCTAATCCTACAGGCCAAGGACCACACTGAGAACCACTGCTCCAAATGATTAAATGCATTTTGAAATCATAAAAGCTGGTATTTCTTGAGTGCTCACTCTGGATCAAGGGCTTCTTTAAGCATTTCACTGTGGAATTGCATTTAAACCTTGCAGCAATTCCACGAGGGCAGTTCTGGGGTAACTCTGCTGTACAGCTGAGGAAACAGAAGGTGACAGCTCAGGGTACTTTTTTTTCTAAGTTACCCAATCGCGCGGGGTAGCCCTGGGATCTGTACTCAGGAGTGGGGGGTCCAGAGCTCATACTTGTAACATCAGGGGCGGGCGGGGGGGAAGCCTTCCTAAGTCAATTTATAAATTTCACTGATTGTATGATTTTCCCACTGCACACTTTTTGCATTTCACCAATTCCACATTTCATGAGATGTGTCGAACATGGAAATACCATATATCTTTATAATATCTGTGAGATTAAAGATGCAGTAATGCTTTTAGCTACCTTCAATCTATAAGTACCCAAGGAATAAGCAAAGAAAAAGCTGCCTCGTACAAGATTACACTTGTCAAAAATGCTCACCTTTCAATGGAGAGTAAAGAAAGCAGGGCAAAAATTTCACATTCAGCATGATACTACTTATGTATGGTAAAACTTATGTATAGGAAACAAACTGGAGAACAAAATAGAGCGCAATGCCATCGCACACACTAGAGGGTGCTCTGCGTGGCCATTTGGAAGCACTCTTTATGCCATATTGCAGGCTGTTTCTTTGACAAGGTAGTTGATAAAGTGAGAAAGTGAATCACTTTATTAGAATTGCTTCTGCATTTTAAATTAACACAGATTAATCTTTCATAAGTAAATGTAGTTGTTTTTATTTTTAAAGTGTTAAGTTAGAGCAGAATGAGTGGGTCATCAGAAAAGTATTTGAGAAAAAGCTAGCTTATGTGGTTTCTCAGAATAATGAGCTCACAAACAGGTCCCCATATTCCAATGCATTTTATTCTGATAAAAACTCTAAAGAGGAGGCATCGCTCCCAGTTTTAGACAAGGAGCTTGACACTCCGATTTAAAATGCATGCTGCAGGCCCGGGGCAGAGTCTCACCCCTGGAGCTACACTATTCCCCAAGTGTCCTTCCAGGAAAATGGGACTCTAGTGCCTGCAACAGCCTGGAGACTATGGGAGTCCACAGTTATGCGCAGCAACCTTGTGGTTTTCAGTGTTTCCACAAGATGTTCTTCTTCATCAAACTAAGAAGGTGGGAGGGAGAAAGGCTATTTTTATATTCCTGCCATTTGAGAAGGGAAGGATGGATGTTGGTTTTTGAGGTGGGGTGGAGGCGGGCTAAGGAGGGAACTGTCTGCTTAACATGATCCTGTAAGTCACTGTGTACAGAAGCCGACATGCTCTGAATACACTCATTCCCTCAAATAGGGAATGCAGGGCGCACTCCTAATGTGCAAGCTTCGCCTCCCTCTGCTGTCTAGATCACCAGGCCCTGTCTTCTCAGAGTGAGGGGCCAGGCCCAGGAGCATTATCACCTGGCAGCTTGTTTGACACGCAGCATCTCAGGGCGCTGGGGTAATTTGAATACCTGTCAGGGTTTGAGAAAGCCGCCTGACCGACCAGCTAATAGTAACACTTGTGTCTCCATGTAGCCAAAGAGAGGAGCCGCCTTAGGTGAGGATGTTGATGTGGGAGGGGAGGCCTTTGAAGGAAGTTCATGGGCCACAAGGGACTGAGGGGCTGTGCTGGACATCAGGGCTTAGCTGGGGCCGGGTTCCCCTGTGCTTCCAGGCTCTAGCTGGACCACTGGCCAAAGGCTGCTCACTACCCAAGTTCTAAGCAGCTTTTGTTCATGATTCCCAGTGGCTGCTGGGAAAGTGTTTTCTCCCTGGGGTAGCCGTGGGCTCCCAAGTTTCATCCCAGAGGGAAGGAGTAATCAGGTCAAGTCCCTATAGGACTTCAAGGAACCATTCTTGAATATGATTTATTTAACAGAGCTGTTGAGGGCCATTAACTGATGGCTCAGAAATACAAGACAATCCATCACGTTGTTTCCTATTAAAAATGCTTCTCTGTTTAAAAATTCAGTCTCATATTTGATGCAAGAAATAATGTACATTCGATACTTTCAGGGAAGACGGCTGACCTCTTCTGCACATGAATGTCAGCTCTTCCTGACTGCTCTTGGCTCGAGAGTCTCCGTGAACTTGCATTTCCACCTTTCCCCTTCTCAGCCCCCTGGGGCTGCCACTTCATGTGAACACCAGTGGCTGGTGCTAAAGTTTCTACTAATTGCCTTATCATTTTAAAAGAGGCATTAATTGCTCACATAATTTTCTCTGAATCCCAGGTTCCTTTTATGCAGAGTGACTACTTCAATTGCTTCCCCATCCCCTTCCCCCTTTTTTCCCTGTCAGTGGAGCAGCAACAGGCACCCCTTGGGTGAATTAGGAAATCTTACCTCAGCAATTAATGTAAAAAAGTATGCTATCAAACATTGCTTCAAGTTTACTTCCTGAGCGAACAGATGTCTAGTTTTCTCCAAGCCCCTTGTTATTTTCTTGAGCCTATAGAAATCATTGAAAATGGTAGAAAAAATATTTTAGACACAGTGTTTTTCTTACTTTCTATTAATTTCACTGATTTCATACCATATTTACATAGTTCTGTTCTTTGTAGATTGCTCACCCCAACTTGCATATGTGTATACAACACATAGTATACCACATGTCACCCACAGTAACTCACATACATGCACACACATGCACACACACTCTCATACACACAGAGAATTTATACATCAAGGACAGTGCATCAAGGACTATGCCTGTTTTAGTCATGTATTTCAGCCCCTGGCAAGGCTGATCTCCTACAGTAGATGCTCAATGACTTAATAAAATTTGCTTTAAAGATCTTTACATCCTTTTGACTAAAAGACTACGTATTTAAAAATTTTTAAATTGAAATTATCTTAATAGGTGCTGTCTCAAAAGCAGTTGGAAATTAAATATCTTTTTTTTTCTAATAAGTTTTAGTGTTTAGGTTGGGTTCCCCAAGAAGCCCACTCTATTTGAAGAGTAGCACATAGGAACTTCGGGGGGTTCTCTTGGAGTTGGCGCTCTAGAAGGAAGCAGGACTGGGCTGAGGGAGAAGTTGATCTGTTTGGTCCTCACAACAAATGCCCCAGTTGAACTACAAGGCAACTGTAGGGTTTGCTTGGGGCGAGGAGACCGAGCCTCTATACCCCAGAGTCAACAGGTCATGGGATGCAGGCTGCTCCGGGAAGGGCGAGAGAGTCTTCAGCTGAGTCACTACACAAGGGGCTGACAGCTGAGGTTGTCTGGTGGGTGTTCTAAGAGCTTGGGGACTTGGCACCCCCTTCCTGAGGGGGACTGAGTAGAGCATAGCAGCACTCACAGCAGTTAGCATGTCTTGCAATAATGTTACTGGTCTTTAGCAGACAAGCTGAATCAATGATCAAAACAATTGTTCAATGATCCTTAGTGTAAAATTTGTTGTAAACAGCAGACTATAAATATCTATGTGCAATATATCAACTGTATAAAATATTCATAGACAGGAAGCCTAGAAAAACATATCAGAATGATAGGTGGCTTTTTTTTTTTTATTCTTTACTCTTTTTCAGAGTGGTTGTATTTTAATAATTAACATTTACTACATTATGGTGATTATCCCCGTGGCACTGCCTCACCCTCACTGTTTGAATTTACCCAGGGGCCATGATCCCCTTCTGTTCCTACTTCCTTGTCTGTCACACACGTAGTGTTGATTAATTTATTTAGTCCCTTCTTGTTTGCTTCTGTTCCACACTTGCTGTGTCGCCTACTCCCATTTTTCTTGGCTACCCTTGCTTTTTTTTGGAGACAGTAGTTCACACTGGATCAAACTCTTTAGTAAATTCAGAATGAGCAATTCTAACAATGTATTGGTGTTTTCTACCACTCCTCTCCCACCAGTGGAGTCAGCCACTTATGATGGTATGTCTATAGCATGTTATTCTTATTGCTTGCAGGAGAAAAAGCCTTGTGTTCTATTGCTCCTGGGCAGTTTATTTTAAAAATACTTCAGTGTTAACAGGGTGCTTATATGTATGCGTTTGCAAGTTAACATTACTTTTTACCCTAAGGATGGATACTTAGCAGTTGAGAACCCGAATTAGGAATGGTCACTGGGCCCTCCAGAAATGAGTACTGTGATCCATCCCAGCGGGATGACCAATCAAAGGAGTGATGGAGATGTGTAGCCCTGGATGAGGCGTGGTGTGAAGACATACAAGTGGTTCAAAATGTTGGCAAGGCCCTACCACCCTCGTGTGGTGTCAGATTTTGGAAAACCTTGCATTCTAGGACTTTGAGGGCAGTGTCCTATGGGACATCTCCCCAGCTTTGAGGACTGGGTCTTCCTGCAAGGCAAATGCTGCTGTGTCCATTTCGGAGTGAGAAGTCCTCTCACCTGGAAAGTTCTGGCCCCAAAGCCTGAAAGCAGAGAGAGCGACTCCCCCAAGCAATAAACATAGGCGGTATGACTTGTGTCTACGTGGCCCAATAGGATCTAAAACTGTATTCTTTTAAACCATGTAATGGTTGTAGTGACAGGATTATTCACCAATTTTTCACCATCTTAAGATATTGATATTTACCAAAAGAAGCTCTCAGTTGTTTATTCATTATGAGTTTAGATAGTATGAGCCATTCTGGAATCCTCATCTCACCCTTGTCTACCAGATGGAATTGTACTGACTGCTTTGATGATTCAGACTTTGAGGTGGGCACTTAGAAAATTAAAACCAAAGGAACTGTTGTACTCAGGGAGAATCTAGGATGCCCATTTGATAGAAACATTTTGGTATTCTCAACTTAGCAAATGACAGGATACAGTATAGCTTAAAACTCTGGAAAAAGTACAGCTTAAAAAAGTAATCTTATGGCATGCAGTATGCAATTTTCAAGATAAATTGCTATTTCTAAATAATACAGGAATGATGGAGTTATCAGTGCAAAAGGATTTTGATAATTCTCTTCTAGATACCTAAGTGCATATTGTTCTGAGTAATTTTAAAGATGATAAGCCAAAGAAAGATCTTTCAAATCCATGATTTTAGATTGTTTGAAAATACCACTAATCTCTTCCTAGCCCTTTTTTATGAAAATATTTCTAAATCTATTTGAAATTTTGCTCTGAATAAAGCTTAAACTAGCTGCATAATCTTGGGTTAACTCTGAAGTCCTCATTCATATTCATGGTTTTGCTAGAGATATAGTAAATCCTTTGCATACTTTGTATTTAGGAGACTACAAAACCAGTTTCCAAACTAAGCTTTATTTGATTATGCTCCTGTGAGGCTATTGTTGTTTTTGTTTGTTTGTTTGTTTTCTTTTTAAAATTTACTTTATTTATTTATTTATTTATTTATTTATTTATTTATATTGCTTTTTATTGAATCCTTTTTTTCCCCTTGTGAGTTTTTTGTGAGACCAAAGCAGAGTTAGAAATAGATCAGAGCTGGCTTGAGTGATGTAGAACCAAAATATGTATTTCTTATTTATGAGCTATAGAAGAATTTCCTTTCTCTTTCTCTCCTTTTCTGAATATCTACAAATAACAGATACTTCATAAAAAGAGGGGACTGGCTTTACAGAGCATTTGGTTTTTTAAACAAAATTAAATAAATCAGTTCTCAAACATGACAGTATCTCCATTTAAAGAAAAAGTCTATGCTTTTCACAAATGGATAGAATGTTAGAGCTGAGCTCTGTCCCAGCATCTGGTAGTGTGTTCATAATTCACATTTGTGGGTTCACTTGGGAAGACTTCTCATAGGATGGAAACAATGCTGCCTTTGGGTCAAGCCTTGCTGTCGATCTCTCTTTGGTCAGGAATCAGCATCACCTACTGCCCCAGATTTCTGTTATGAACCAAACATGGCCAGGCTGCCTTGGTTTAAAGCATTGCCACTTTCTGCAAGCACCCATCTGCCCAGGTTAACACAGTGGGATCCTGGGGTTTCTCTTCCCAAATATTTTTATAGCACCACAGATGACCACATAAGCCTTCTGACACCTGTCAGAGGATCAGAAACTTGGGTGTGTCCCCTGAAGACAAAGACATAAACTGCCAACCCCAGAAAGCTCTGGTTGGTCCTATAGCAGCGGGGGCCACTTGCTTCTGCTGAGGACACACAGCCTTCTGTCTCCCACTGAAATCAGGGCAGACAGGGATTCGTTCAAAGCAATGCCGCCATACCTGTCTGCCTGCTTCTGTTCGGCAGGTGCAGTGCTCATTTCCTGTGTGGTCCTGGTCCAGACTGGCCCAGGTGTCCAGCTGGGAATGGCCAGCAGGTTCAGTTCTCAGTGGCCATCTCCCCTGATGCAGGCTCAGGCTGGATTGGGCGGGGGTTGGCACCTGTGGTACTGGACATTTGGTATAGAGATCCCGAGGACTCGGAAGTCCCTGCCACCAGCCCTAGATCCTGCATTTTATGGGTTGCTGTGTTTTACTTGATGATTTCAAAGTATGCATATTAATGAAAAGCTGGCCAGTCATTCTTTAAGAGCATGGCTTTGAGGCCCCAAAAATATTCCAAAAAACCTCTGTGCATGCAGCCCAAGGCAGGCAGGCTTGGCTTGAATTTATGGTGATGCCTTCTTGATGGATGATGTTGTCATTTGGCACCAAGTACAATTGCAGGAGTAACACTATGTTCATTCTTTCTGATCCCTGTATGAGATGTCTGGGCTTAGAGATCAATTGTGAAAATGACATTGATTGATAAGTCCTCTGGGGGATTTTAAATGTGCCTTTCTTTGTATGTATGCCTATACTGAATGAGGTTGATTGTTGTTTTTTTAGTTGAACCTGTTAATGTTGTTGTATTACTCTAGTTTATTTAATTTTCTAGAGAAATCTGCTTATACCTGTTTAGAAAACCACTCTGGAATCATAATGAATCTCAGTGTCCAAATCATAGACTTTGCCATTATCTACAACACCTTAGAGTCCCATTAGGACGACATTCATTACCCAAATGTTCGTTGTGTGTCTCTGTGTCCGTTGTTCTCTGTTAAGTGCCAAGGGAAAAATAAAGCATAAGATCACCCTCTCTTCTTTAAGAGTATAAAGTAAAGTTTAGAAGACAGGTGCACATGAAATATTAAATACAGTGACATAGTAGCTTAGAAGAGTGTCATTGGTGACAGAGTTATTGGCGAGAAACTACCATTAGAGGAGCAAATAATAAATTCCCAGACATACACACTGGAATGTCTTAGAAGGGGATGTTGGTGGGACAGCCATTGACTCCGTCTGTGCTTCTACTGATCCAAAGTGAAACATGTACAAAATAGGAAGGATGATCTGTGGAACGAGGAGATCAAGGGAGGACAGAGGGGAGGAGCTGAGGCAGGGCGAGTGCTGGAGACACAGAGTCTGGTCTAAGTTGGAGGTGCATTGGAGGGAAGGTGAGAGCCATGGGCAGATGGCCTTGTTGGGGTCTCTTGGAGGTTTTGTGGCTGTGACAGTGTGAATGGGAGTCAGTCATAAGTATCTTGGTCCATTCACACAACTAGCCCTGATGGCAGACCTGGTGCAGGTGTGTGGGTGGTCTCAGGTGCCAGACTGCCTGAGCTCTAGGCCAAGCTCTGCCATTTACAAGCTCAGTGCTTTGGAACATGGCATTCTACTTTTTTTTTTTTTTTTTGCAGCTTAGATTTCTCTCTAAATTTTTTTTACTGTTGTAAAATATAGATAACAAAATTCATAAGCTTAAGTGTATAACTCAGTGCCATTAAATACAGTCACAGTATTTTGTGACCATCACTACTGTTCATTTCCAGAACTTTTTCATCGTCCAAAATGGAAACTCTGTGCCTTTAAGCAATAATTCCCACCTCCCTCCTCCTAGTCTCTACTTTATCTCTATGAATTTGACTCTTCTAGGTACCTCCTGTAAATACAATTACACAGCAACTTTTCTTCTGTGTCTGACTTATTTCACTTAGCGTATTGTCTTCATCATGTTGTAGCATACATCAGAATTTCATTCCTTATTAATATGCCACTGTATGGATATATCCCATCTTGTTTATTCACTCATCCACCAATGGACACTTAATTGTTTCCACCTTCTGCCTACTGTAAATACTGCTGCTGTGAACATGGGTATCCAGTGATCAGTTTGAGTCCCTGCTTTCAATTCTTCTGGGAATGTATCTAGAAGAAGAAATTTTTGGTCCCAATGGTATTTCTGTATTTTATGTTGTACCTTAGTATTCTTATGTATGGAAGTGGGATAATGATAGTGCCTAGTGAGCAGAGTTGTGAAGATTAAAGTTTGGTGCATATGAAGCATTTAGACATGTTTAAACTGGTGTATGGGAGCTGGTGGATTTTACCTGGAGACACTTTCTTGTAGAGTCTGCCTGGCAAGCACCTAGAGGTGTGGGGTCTGAGCATCAGCACTTTGACCCAACAAGGCAGCTTCCTTCCTAAATTCTTTGGAAAGTCAAATATGATTTATGTTTTCTAATGTGAAAATTGTATATTTGTAGTATAAAACGACAGTGTATCTGTTTGTGCAGTTATCATGTTAACTTGGAAACATTCTGTGTATTGGCTAACACCTCCTGGTAAAGGGGGTTATTCGGAGATGCATTTCCTGTTGACAATTCAACAATTACTGATAACTGATCACCCAATAATCAACTCTTATGGCTAATTGTTCTCTGAGTGCTATGAGTTGGACTAAGAATGAAAACTCTCCTTAGAGATGCATCTCCAGCGAGGACACGTGTCTAAAGAGCACCAAAGCTCTGGATGGCGTATTTCCTATGCGGGTGTTAGTACCGCAGATGTGTTTCCTCACAGACACTGGGAAAAGGTCATATTACAATAAACACCCAAACCGCTTTCAGCTTCTTTAGACAACCTGCTTTTCTAAATCCGTTGAAAGTATTCTGTTTAAAGTCCTGTGTCAAATAATATACGAAGCATCTTGACAATGTGAGTGAGCAATGGATCAATGAAGGCAGCAGATAAAGGACTCGGGTAATAGGACAACAATATAGTCTTTTTAAAAAAGAAATCTGATGGGAAATGAAGAGATGTTTTGTGAAATGAATTGATTATAGGAACAATTTGATGTACGATACCAGTTCCAGTGTGTATTGCCATTGGAGAATAGCAAAATAATCACTTATTTTGTTACAGACAATAGTTTTATTGAAGTGTGTTGAAAAGAGAAAAAGTGGACTTTTTTAGAGAGAGATACTGGAGAAGGAAAAGACAGAAGCTCCTCACCCCGATTGTCCTCTCTCACCAATCTTCAAATTGCCTAAAATCCTTTTGGAGAGGGCTTTGTTGGGGGAAGGATGTGAACAGAGTTCTCCACGCATGACCTATCGTTGTCGGTACCCTCTCCCAGCCCACTGCTAAAGCAACAAGGACTTGAGTGCCCCTTCACTGGTCCTTCTAGACCCCAAACAACAATAAAAATCCTGATTAGTGATACTTGAAGTTCTGTTAGCTAAAGAACAAAGACTTCTCACTCTGCAACTTACAACAAGAATACTTTCGGGTGAATGTTTTGATGTTTTTGTGTTGAAGTCAGGGTGTCCTAAGTCAGGGAAACCATTAAAAGGGCTCTGTTTTGTTATCAGGTGAAAGGGCAGGCATTGTGACTGAGTGCTGACTTGGTGAGTGCTGAATTGGAGGGTGAGTCAGGCAGAGTCGGGGTGGGAAGGTGGAGACCAGGAGTGGGGCATAGGTGGCATGAGATGCCAGAGCAGTGAAGGGATCGGAGATTCCAGCTCACGGCTTTACAGTTTCTCTTGTCTGCAGTCTTACCTTCAACTAAGACAGTTGCAAAAGGAACTGCCCCTTAAGGGATTTTTTCCTGAACAAGCATTTCTGCCCATCATGATTCATGAGGATCACTTTTTAAACATGGTTGAACTTGTATAATCAGGGGATTAATTAGTTAAGGAATCAGTGTGACAATGGCAGAGATAAAGCACCAGGACCTAGGCTGTGGGTAGAGACCTGGCTTTTGCTCAGGCAGTGCCTGGTGAAAGGGAAATGAGAGATGAAGGAAATCTGTGGCCCCCAGTTATAGCAAGGAGGGGTCAGCAGTGCTGACCGTGTTCAAAGGGCTCATCGAGAGAGAGTAAGTAGACGTGCTGAGAAGGGTGAGCAGTATTTGGAGATGTTTAGAGGAAGCATTTCAGCCAATGGAGTCCAGGTTAGGGGTGGGGAGAGGCAGGATGGATCTTTTCAGACACCAGTGAATGGACCAGTCCATTCTTCTCAATGTATTCCACTTGGTGATGACCTGTTACTATTGTATATTTATCCTAAGTTCCTCTCTCAAGATATGTGGAATCCAGTCCCTGGTGATCTGCTCCAGAACAGTCACTAAACCTGTAGACACATGAGAAATGTCTTTATAGAGGGTTGAGATTATCTTGGTATAGAGATATAAAATAGAAATAAAGTATTAAAGGTTTTTGTTTTGGATATTGATGTGTAGGATCATTAATAGTTGGAAGGACTTGATGGTTTTACAACTCTATGCATTTATGTCTACTGGAAAATTATTTTTAGAGGTGTAGCAACAACTCCAAATCAGAAACCATAAGAATTTTAAACCAAAGTCAAATGTGATTTGAAAGCACCAGTATTACATATCCACATACTACGGAAGATACTATAGAATGATTTGCTTTAGAGTTAGAACACATCTTGCAGAAAACCTAATTTTTTTCTTCATAATTGCATTATGTATTAAGTCTTGAACAGGGCCAATGAGTGTAGATTAAGTGTGAAATTAGTACCAGTTATGGACTTTTTAAAAATATCTACATATTCTGTAACAAATGACCTGGGGAAGCCAGACCATGGCATATGCTCATGCCAAAATGTCCCAGTTTTCCCACAAAAACTTAATTTTAAACGTGATTAATATGTATGTGTGCTTCTGTACAAAAATATATGTGTATGTATAGCTTATAAAGACATTATTTGTTATGTTAATTTTTTCTTCTGTTCAGAAATGTCTGTCTTCTTTTTTAATCACTAAGAATGGTCTCTGTGTCTATTTGGAATAATGGGATTTAATTAGTCCTGAGTACTGTGATCTGATTCCTGCTATGGCCCTTATCACTTGCTGTCTTGTCACGGGGAGGCTGTGATTAGAATAAATGGGACGCACTGGTTTATGATGTCTTTGGACTGTGTGAGAGATTCTCATTCATGTGGAGAAGGAGCTGGCTGGCTGCAGCAAATCTGCATTGTGCGTGCTGATTGGATATTGTCTCCCTGAGATAGTGCCGGGATGGAATGTTGAATTGTAAGGTGGAAAATGGAGTTGATTGTAGTCTGTGGCACTGTTTCCGGAAGATGATGCTAACAAAACCTCATATTGTGATGCTGGGTTATTATTGGAAACTTGGAATTATAGGATTGGAAGAGAACTGACACATTTCAGAGAAAAACTAAGTCCTGGATGTAAGGTGACTTACCAAAAAAAATTCACAAAGTCAGGACTATACAGAGGGAATTTGGGGACTTCCAGTCCAGGGCTCTACCCACTAAATCATACAGTATAGGGATTGGATACTAAACTGTATCTCCACTGTGTGGAACATGCAAAATGTATGATCTTTAGTCCAACAAGAGCAAACTTAAAGATCTTTTTAAGTGACAATATTAAGTAGGTTGCACTGTATTTAACATTTGCCTATTTGCTATTTAATGGTTTTAATTCGTACATTCTTTGATGCCAAACAAAAGAGCTAATGGGCAGGCAGTGCGCCTGCTTGATTTGCTATGCCTCTTTCCTCACGGTGTCTTAACAGTACCGTGGGAGCTGGTCTCAGCCAGCTGGTTAGATCGGATCAGTTACAGCAGTGTTCCTCCTACATGTAATCAGTAATCAGTGAAGACCAAGACGGGAGATTTTATACATTTTTTTATTGAGAGTGTGCTTAGTGTCACTTGTCATTGTAATGAATATGTAGCTCCCTGCATCATCTAATGGATCGTTTGTGATTGGCTGTGCACCCTGCAGACATGGAGCATCTATTGTGTTTGCTGTCCCTAACACTGTGTCCAGTCTAGGAGGGATGCCTGTGCTCTTTGCCTCAGTGCAACTACAGAAAGGGGGTAATACATGACCAACACACAATGTACATTTACTAAATGCTTAATTTCTGCCAAATACTGTGTTAGAACCAGAACGCTAATAATGTGTAACAGACTATTTTAAAAGAATGTTAAGAAAATTCAAAGTATGTGAGTTGAGTATACATTTGTTTAATGGTGATGGTAATCAGTATGATGATGGATGCATATGCATTGAGCATTTATTATGCGGCAAGCATTGTGTGAAATATTTTACTTGGATTATTTCATTCAATCTTTAGAACAACTCTTTTTTGTTTTTTATAAATATGGACCTCATTCTTTTTTAAAAAACATATTTTTATTGATTTCAGAGAGGAATGAAGAGGAGAGATAGAAACATCAATGATGAGAGAGAATCATTGATCGGCTGCCTCCTGCATGCCCCCTACTGGGGATCGAGCCCACAACTGGGGCATGTGCCCTTGGCTGGAATCGAACCTGGGACCCTTCAGTCTGCAGGCCGACACTCTTATCCACTGAGCCAAACCATCTAGGGTACAATTCTTTAAAACAAACAAACAAACAAACAAACAAAACCACAAAAAAACAAACAAACAAAAAAACCTCATCCAAGGGTATGCTTTATTTTTGTTTTTTTATTTTTTTATTTTTATCATTTAAAGTATTTCACATAGTAGTACATATATCTCCTTTTTCCCCCCATTGACCTTCCCCCAGCCTCTCCTACCCCCTGTCCCATGCCCTCATCCCATCCCCACAGTGTCTTGTGTCCATTGGTTATGCTGGCATGCATGCATACAAGTCCTTTGGTTGATCTCTTTGCCCCCCTCCCCAACACTCCCCAGCCTTCCTGCTTTAATTTGACAATCTGTTGGATGCTTTACTGCCTCTGTATCTATCTTTTTGTTTATCAGGTTATAATGTTTTTTATTTTCCATAAATGAATGAGGTCATGTGGTAGTTTTCTTTCATTGCCTGGATTATTTCACTTAGCATAATGCTCTCCAGTTCCAACCATGCTGCTGCAAATGGTAAGAATTCCTTCTTTTTTTATAGCAGCATAGTATTCCATTGTGTAGGTTTACCATAGTTTTGATTTTTTTAGAGGGGGGGGGGAAGGGAGAGAGAGAGATAGAAATATTGAAGAGAGAGAAACATCAACATTAATGGGCTGCCTCCTGCACACCCGCACCACCACCACCACCACCACCACCACCACCAGAGATTGAGCCTGCAATCTGGGCATGTGCCCTGACCGGGAATCGAACTGGTGACCTCTTAGTGCTTCAATTGACACTCAACAACTGAGCCAGGCAGCCAGGCCAGAACAACTCTTTAAAGTAGAGCTATTATTATTCCTTTGTGAGAATGATAAGGAAATAGAGGCTTAAATAGATTAAAGGAATTGCTCAAGAATAATCAAGCAAAGTTCAGTTAGAGCAGCAGTTCTAAAACTGGGTCACGACCCCCTTGGGGGCCAAATGACCCTTTCACAGGGGTCACCTAAATACATCCTGCATATCAGATATTTACATTATGATTCATAACAATAGCAATAGTTATGAAGTAGCAACGAAAGTAATTTTATGGTTGGGGGTCACTACAACATGTGGAACTGTATTAAAGGGTCATGGCAGCAGGAAGGCTGAGAACCACTGAATTAGAGAGAAGGACCCTCCGATATACTAGAATGCCTGATGGTAGATATGATTCACTCGGCATTGCAGTTACTAGGGAGAGGGCAAAATTAAAAGAGCTATTGAAAAGTAAATAGCATTTAAACATGAGTGACCACTTTAATTTTGAAAAAACATGACAAATGTTTGAGTATGTCATTTTTCCGGAATGCCCAATTTTTCTTGGATATTAATGTTTATTTCTAAGTAGTAGTGAGTACATCATTGGCTTGAACATTCTACTTAACTCCTCTACTTCTCCATGAAATAAAATAGGAAATACACTAAATAGGAAAACAATGAAAATTTTATTAAGCAAGCTATAAACCAAACTGCACAAAGTAATAATTTCCATTTGTTTCTTTAGGTTCATGTAATCACACTTTCTCATTGTGAAATGTAAATTGTTATCATCATTAGCATTTCTTCTGAACAGAAATCCTGACTGCACTAAGTCTGTTTATTGCAGACTGCTAGGTGCTGAGCTCTGGCATATGGTAGATGAAATAACACAGCTTCCCCACAAGAGCTGCTGAGCATCAGCTGGAGATCAAGAGTGGCTGCCCATCTGACTGGGGAAAGCAGGGGGCAGAGTGGGTGATGAGCTGTCACTGGATGAAGGCAGTCAAAACTAGGAGGGCCACACTTTAAGGCCAGTCTAGACAGCATTAGGCAGGACTCAGATGAAATTAAATAAGGCATTGGAGAGTCCTATGGGTGACAGCTTGCTATGATTGAATTCAAGTCTCATGCTGAACTGGAGGCTTCTTAGAAACACCTCTAAGAGGTACCCTGCTACTTGCTATAAGCTTAATCACTTTATTATAAGCCTCACTCTGCCCCCATGATTTTGGGGATCCCTGCTTGATAAGAGGGTGCTTAAATCTAGCATGACTTCATTCCCCGGTGGAAGACTTACATTCATGGTAGGCATCAAGACTGATGCCCTTCTTTTTAATCTAGATTTATCTTAAGAGTCAGTATTGCAAGTTAATGATAGTACTTGGAGTCAAAAATTATGATGCAGATTGACCTGGGATGTGGGAATCAATGGGTTGCAAACAGCAGGCCAAACAAATCCAAACTTCTTCAGAAAAGAGAGCCTCAAAATAGAGATCTCTACAGTCATTCCTTACCAGGTTAAGTCAGTTCTTCCACAATGAGGGGATTAAAGTTTGTACCAAATCCTTCCTTTCTTCCTTCCTTCCTCCCTTCCATTAATCATCAATCCATTCATCATCCTTTCTTGGATGCAGAAAACCCTTATGAAATACTTCTGGAGCTTCCATTCTAGTGTGGGAGTCAATAAAACAGTAAATAAGAAAATAAAATCCAGATAATTTCAAACAGCGTGTCTACCGCTGGGAGTGCAGATACAGAAGCTGAGTTGCCAAAGGCTCAGGGCGGAAGCACCCTCATATGTATCCGTTGAAAGAAAGAAAGAGCCCACAGAAGAGAATGAAAAGTAAAACATAAAAGCCTGTAAGCCACAGCGGCCAAGGGGAGAGGATTTCCAGGAGAGTCTGCCAGGTGTGTTCAGTGCTGCTTAGAGGATGTGTAAGATGAATGTCTATAGACGAGCAGTTGTGGGATGTGTTAGAATGGAAGGCCTTGATGATGTTGACCAGGTCAATTTCAGTGAAATGGCGGGCATGAAAGTTTAATTAAATTAGGTGAATAGTAACAAAAGAACTGGAAGCTTTTTGAAAAGTTTTGCTGTAAAAGGGAACATTAGATAGTGTTGCTAGTAAGAATGTAATGATCAAGTGGGTGGTGTGTAAAATCAGAATGTATGTCTGGGAGTAAGTAGAAGGCATAGAAATATTTTTTTTTAAAGGAAGAAGAATCAGTAGATATTTTGTGGGGAGTAAAATTTATATTATCTTAAAATTACTTCTGTAATATTATTCATGAAAGTAATATTACCCTATCCTAGAGAGAAGAATGTAGACTTGTTTTGTTTCGGTGAGGATAGATGTAAAGGCTTGGCCTTTTTATATTTCTTCTTAGACTTATTAATACATTTATTTTTTAAAGTAGATGTAAAATTATAGAAGATCAAATTAAGTCAATGATTGAAGGAATAAGTGGATAATTGAATGATGTCAGTGTATATTGTGCTGGGTTCTTAGCACTGTGTACTTCACATACCCCATATGGGATTTATACATAGCAGTCAAGGGTTACTTATTCAGAAACTAGAACTCCCTGATACCTGAAATATTGAAATTTCTTTTGATATTAGGGAGCAATTACAATACATTTGCCCAAGAAAGATACATCTCCTTTGCAAGATTTATTTTAGGCAGTAAGAACAAAGCACATCAACAATGCAATAGTTAACATTATTAGTATCTATAGTTACTGTGTTTACTTAAGAGGGCAGTGCCTCTAAATATATCTGGTTTTAGGTTTGCAACAGTTTTTTGGAAGCAGGAATGGGAAAAACAAATCCTCACTTTCCAAATGGAAAGACTTGTTAAGTTGATGTGATCGTTTGGAAGTAGACGGATGACTAAATGCTGGGCCTTCTGATGGTCAGCGTGGTACATTCCTATCTAGCGAAGCCTCAGATACTTAGGTTGATGCTACGCAAACAGGACAGTGTCAGTCACATTTCACACCTTCTGCAGGTAGCTGGACTTCATCCTAATACTTCCTAATGGCCCCCAAAACATCTCTGGCTCAATGAGTACAGCTCTTCAATGAGTGAAAATCAATATTTTAGCTACAGGTACAATTCCTTCGTGACAAAAAGGAAGCGGCTCTGTGGCTGTAAAGATGATGTGTTTATGAACAGCTTTGTTGAGGGTAAGTTCACATGAAGTAATATGCAGCCTTTAAAATGCACACTTCAGTGAGTTTTACTTTATGCATACAGTAGTGCAGTTATCACCACTGTCTAATGTTAGAGCATTTCCATTAACTCCCCCAAGAAATCCTATATCCATGACCTCTTATTCCCTAGTCTCCTCTTCCCCTACCCCTGCCACCCATTCGTCTACATTTTGTCTCTATGTTTTTGCCTGTTCTGGACCTTCCATATAAATGGAGTCATACAATGTGTGACCTTTTGTAACTGGCTTCTTTAAGTTAGCATAATGTTCATTTTGTAACATATTAGCACCTCAGTTTTGTTTATGTCTGAATAATATTCTATTGCATGGATATACCAATAAGGTTAATATAATCATTGGTTGATGGACAGTTGATTTGTTTATACTTTTTAACTACTATGAATAATGCTACAAGAACATTTATATACAATTTTTTTATGTGAAAGTATGCTTTCATTACTATGAGTGCATACTTAGAAGTGGAATTGTTGGGTTATTTGGTAACTCCATCTTTAATAATTTGAGGAACTGCAAGACTGTTTTCCAAAATGATAGCACCATTTTATGCTCCCAGCAGCAACAAATGAGGCTTCAAATTTCTCAGCATTCTTGTCAGCACTTGTAGTGTCTCTCTTTTTATTTTATTTTAACTATCCTAGTAAGTGTGAAGGAGTATATCACTGTGGTTTTTATTTTAATTTCCCAAATGACTATTGATATTGAAGAGGTTTTCATTTGCTTCTTGGCCATTTTTATATCTTTTTTTGTGGAAATGATTACTCACATTATATGCCCATTTTTCAGTTGGGTTGTCTTCATATTGTTGAATTGCAAATGTTCCCTCCCATACCATGTCTTGGGGTGACTTGGGGTTCACATTCTTAGGGGCTTTCTTTGAAGCACAGATGCTTTTAATTCGGTGAAGACTAATTTCTCTAATTTTATCTTTTGTTGCTTATGTGTTTGGTGTCATGTCTAAGGAACTATTGTCTAACCCAAGGTCATTATGATTTAATCCTGGTTTTCTTTTAAGAGTTTCATAGTTTTAGCTCTTAAATGTAGTTCTGTGACATGGTTTGAGTTAACTCTGTATACATTGTGAAGTTAGATATCCAACTTTATTCCTTTGCATGTATATACCCAGTTGTTGAAGAATATTATTTCCCCCACTAAATTATCTTTCACCATTATATAAACCAGTTGTCTTTAACTGAAGAATTTATTTCTGGATTCTCAATTCTATTCCATTGATCTACCCATCAATCCTTATATCAGTATGGCACTGCCCTGATTACTGCAGCTTTTTAGTAATCTGACATTAGAAAGTATGAGTTTTCTACATTTGTTCTTCCTTTTTAATATTGCTGGGCTATTCTATCCCCTTGCATTTTTATATGCATTTTAGGATTAGCTTGCCAATTTCTATAAAAAAGAAAAAAAACTAAGATTTTTTTAATGGCGGTTATATTGCATCTATAGATTAATTTGAGTATTGCAATTTTAACAATTTTTGAATTTTCATGAAATGTCTGCAAATTTATTTAGATTTTTTTTCAGCAATTTTTTAGAGTGTAGATTTTGCACTTCTTTTGTTAAATTTATTTTTGAATAATTTATTTTTGGTGCTCTCCTTTTTTTTTTTAATCCTCACCCAAGGATATTTTTCCTTTTTTTTTTTTTTAAAGAGAGTGGAAGAGAGAGGGAAAGACAGGGAGAAATACCAATGTGAGAGAAACACATTGATTGGTTGACTTCTGCACAAGCCCTACAACCAAGGTACATGCCCTTGACCAGAATTAAACCCTGGACCCATCTGTCCATAGACTGATGCTCTATCCATTGAGCCAAACCATCTAGGACTGGTGCTCTTCTAAGTGAAATTTTGTTCTTAATTTCATTTTCAGATTGTATATTACTGGTGTGTAGAAATGCAAATGAATTTTTTATATTGATCCTGTGTTCTATAACCATGCTAAGCTTGATTATTGGTTTTAAAAGTTATTTTATGAATTTTTAAGATTTCTTTTGTGTAGGGTCATATCATCTGTAAACAGAGAAAGTTTTATTTCTTCCTTTCCAATATGAATGTCTTTTAGTTATTTTTCTTATTTAATTGTTTGGTCAGGATCTCCATTTCCATGATCAGTAGAAATAGTGATAGTGAACAACTTTTGTCTTGATCCCAATTTTAAAGATTATAATTTAAGATGCCATTCTATATAATAAAAGTCTAATATGATAAGTGTCTGATTGTGCATTCAACCAAACTTTAATATGCTCATGATATGGTAAGGCAACAAAACCGCTTGCTATGATGTGCACTGACCACCAGGGAGCAGACAGCTAAACAGTAGATTAGGTTGCTGCTAGGGTCTGTCCAATCAGGACTGATCGAGATGGGCCGGACACGCCCTGGAGTCCTCCTGCGGTCCCTCCCCTGCTGGCCAATCTCCCACATCCCTCCCCGGCCCTACCAACTCCTATGCATAACTGCACTGGTGGGGTCCCTCGGCCTGACCTGCACCCTCTTGCAATCTAGAAACCCTCGGGGGATGTCAGAGAGCTGGTTTTGGTCCCATCCCGCAGGCCAGTCCAAGGGACCCCCCCCGCTTCCCGCCACCACCACTGCACACATTCGTGCTCTGGGCCTTTAGTTACTTACAATTAGCTATATTGTCAGTAAATGTGAAAATTGTTACTCTTATTCACTTTCTTATTTAGAGAATAATGAAACTATTGTACTTAATAAGTTAAATAAGTATTTTTACTTGAATTGAACTATTAACAAATTTTCTTTTAACTATATTAAAATATTTTATTATAGAGTCTATAATTTTAGAGACTTTTAACAGAAAAGTGTACCTTTGAATATTTAGATTTTCCTTGTAATTGAAATTGTGATTGCAATTGTAATTTCTGCTGAAATTCAAACATAAATTTGTTATTTTAAAGCCCAATGTGGTGCTATGTTCATAAAAAGACATACTTTGTAGTGTTGTAAAAATCATGTAATTATAACTTTGTGGTTTGCTTTTATGTCCAGGATTAACAGTTACAAAGAAACTCAAGTGTACACTGTGGTATAGAATATATTCTACTTCAACTTAGATCACCCCTTGGTTATAACATGCTGAAGCCTCTTACCCATACATTAAATAACTATATGCACTTGTGTATGTTACTTAGTAAAATGGACCGCTGCTCGCTAAGCTACACCATGACTTGGATCTCATCTGAGACTCTGTTCCTCTCTTTTGACAGTGCATTTACTGCGGGCTTGTCAGCAGAAAGAGGCTAGTAGCTTCATTTTGTCTCTAGGGTTTCACATCATTAACCTTTCAGTGTCATTTTTATTATATGAGGAAAATAAATGGACTAATAGTTGAAGAAAATCACTGTGGTATTCCCCATGCAGAGAAAATGCACTTTCAGAGTGAGATGACCATGATGCTTCAGCAAAGAAAAGCACCCTCTTTTGTTAGAGAATTGGTTTTGTTGGTGCAGATTAATGGGTTACATGCTTTTTGTTTGCTTGCCCTGCCTTTAAGGAAATTTGGTTGATTTCACATTCCGATTATGGTATACAAATGTTGGAGCATATTGTTTTCATTAAGGCAATGCAAAAAAATATGTGACTTTATTCTGTAGAGATATCACTGCATATGATTCTTTGAGGTGTGTGTGAGTGTGCGCGTGTGTTTGCAATTTTGGCAGAAGTAAGGTTAGAGTAATCAAATGGGTTCTTTAGAAGTTTGTTTTAATATTTCCTGTGCATATGCCTTAAATACCAACTCCTATGCATAACTGTCACTGCACATTCATGCAGCCTTGCTGTTTGAGGTCATACTGTGACATTTAAAGATGAGACAATTTTTTTTTTTTTACTGCAGGGAGCTTAAGGAACAGTAAAATAAGCTTGACAGCTGATCATGCTTGAAATGTATTGTGCAATTATATAGAGGAAAATAATTTTTAAATATTTGTATTATATTCATACTCTTAAATGTATTAGTAGTTCAACATTTGTCATGTGAATACAGCAAGGGAAAGAACTTAACTATCTTCTTTCTAGAAAAAGAAATATTGATACAACATCAATTCAAAACCCTAGATTATATTGCCTGTATTGCCAAGTAGTAGATTTTATCTCAAATTTTTAAATACAGGATAGGAAGAAGTGATTTACAGTTGTTCATATGGAAGAAAACATGCAGACTAAATAAATAATAATATAAGAATAAATTCTGTTTTTTCTTTTTTACTCACAACTGTAAACTTACTTTTGTCCACTCCTGCATACATCAATCAAAACATATAGCTCAGTGTATAGAGTGTCAGCCTGCAGACTGAAGGGTCCCAGGTTCAATTCCAGTCAAGGGCATGTACCTTGGTTGCGGGCACATCCCAGTAGGGGGTGTGCAGGAGGCAGCTGATCAATGTTTCTCTCTCATCAATGTTTCTAGGTCACTATCCATCTTCCTTCCTCTCTAAAAAAATCAATAAAATATATTTTGAAAAACCAAAAACATATATCTAACTACTGGTTGCTATCTTCAGTGATTTATTTATTATAAATACACTAGAGCCCCAGTGCATGACATTTGTGCACTGTGGGGGAAGGGAGGATGGAGTTCCTCAGCCTGGCCTGCACCTTCTTGCTGTTTGGGACCCCTCGGGAGATGTCTGACTGAGGGTTAGTCAGACATCCTTCATGCTTGCCAGCTGGGAGCCCAGTTTCTGGCTGAGTGGTGCTCCCCCTGTGGTAGCACACTTACCACCAGGGGTCAGCTTCTGTGTTGAGCATCGGCCATCTGGTGTTTAGTGTGCATCATAGTGATCGGTTGTTCCGCCTTTTTGTTAATTTGCTATTAGCCTTTTATTATATACTAGGGGCCTGGTGCACAAAAATTTGTGCACTCGGCAGGGGTGGGGGGGGGTCCCTCATCCCGGCCTGTGCCCTCTCACAGTTTAGAACCCCTTGGGAGATGTCCCTCCACCCCCAAGACTGCCTGGAAAAGGAAAAGGAGAGGGAATTTTAGCAATTGGGTTCTTCAACTCATTGAAGGGATAAGGTGAGCATGAGTCATGCACACAGCTGAAGTGTAACATAGTGGAGCTAGATTCTCCTTGACACCATTCTGCAAGTATCCCTTTATAACCACTCCTGGGTGCTTGGAAACAGGGTTCTTCTACAGATAATGTCTTTGTGGGGGGTGGGGGCAGGGAGCCACGTAAACTAAGTAGGCCATTATTAGAGGTGAATGAGTTAGTGCCACCTTCAGGAAGATCTGGAAGGAATTAAGGGAGAATTTTGTGCTATAGAGAAGCAATGAAATCAAGAGAGGAATGATTTGGAATTAGTGTAAAAATACTAGTTTGAACTGGGGACTAGATGTGATATGGGAGCATGTGTTTTTTTTTTTCCTGCTGATTTTGGTCAAAGCCAATGTAATTAATTATGTGCCCAAGTTGTCTCGCTTGTTCTTGTCATTAGCCTTGCTTTCGGAAGAAATCATGGACCAAAAAACTCATTCCTCTTTCCCTTGATGCCTTGAGTCAATCGACTGGTAATTACTTCCTGTACCTCCTGAGGGAGGGTGATGAAAGATGAAGACCACATTAACAAAATGGAATCTTGAAGGATGAGTAGCGTGTGTCAAAGATACGGAGGAGAAAATGATGTTAAGTCCTTGTGATGGTGACACAAGTACATGAAATCTGGGGTGGGGCAGGGGTAAAAATGCATGGGAATTTACACTGGTGGGTTAACTGCAGTCAGGCCCCAAAGACATTTGTTTTAATTTTACTTTTCGGGAAATTAATAGCAGAATTTTAGCCTTAAAAATAATTTGATAGAGGCACTAACTGCTTGGATTTGATTTAGGAAAATATTTCAGCAACAGTGTGTAGGGACAGTGTACAAAGAGAGATGGGCACTAAAGGTAGAACTTTACAGGATTTGGGGACAAGGTCAATCATATATAAATCACAGAGCTCAATTCAAAATGAAAAAGTGGGACTTTTGTTGAAAAATTGTTAAGAATTTTAAGATAGTAACAGAAAAGCATTAGACTAAGCATAGGCTTCCTCTAAGTGCAGACTCTAAGCTACTTGCACAAGTCATGTGCCCATGAGGCCAGCCCTGATTGGGGAATAAGTTGGAAGTGAGATAAATAAAGGATACTTGTGGATTTATATTTGAATGAACGAATGTGCCATTGTTCCATTAAATGAGAATGAAACGCAGACAGAAAATAACTCCATAAGAATGCAAAGCAGATTTGTCCTGATGATTTTGAATTGACTTCAAAAGGAATTTTTGGTAATGTCCACAGGCAGTCAGAAATATGAATATGGAGCTCAGCAGAGAGGTGAAATCTTAAAGAAAGAGCTGAGTTTTAGCAATATGCAGGTGGCATATGATGACCTCAGGAAAACTACGTAGAATGAGAGTGTACATGACCTAGGACGGAAGTCCATGGGTCACCGCAATACAGAATGGGGGAGGATTTCTTATGATGTCTTTTCATCTCAGTATCCCAGCCTCAAGCTCAGTGCTTGGCATATGAAAGGGGAAATTAATGGGCAGGAGAAAATGAGAGATAAATTATTTGGCACAAGATACAAGTTTTCACTACAGTTCTGGAAAATGCACGATCATCTTCCAGATGTCCCCAGATGGACTTGTTCATCAGCCTCTAAGTTTGAGGAAAACTGAATGGAAAGGGAAGTCCTGGAAGTTAGGGCTCCTGGGTTTCCGTCTTGACTCCTTGCTCACTAACCTTTGCCAGCTTACCCTTTCTTCTGGAAACAATCTTGGTTCTACTGTAGAATTTCTGCCATCTCTAATCCTCCCCTCCCTACAGCCACGGCTCTGGATCAATTATTCTAATTTCCTGAGACATCCTGGGTTAAAACTTTGGTTTTGATCTTTGCCTATAACAGATAGAAACCAAACAGAATGATATGTCTGTGACTCATTAAATGTTAGATATTTTTTCTTAGAAAAGTGAAGTGACCTTTAACATTTACTGAGAAAACATGATGGAAATGCTGAGAATAATGATTCCTTTAAAGAATAGCTCCAATCAGCTCTCAGCAGGACAGCGTGAAATGCCACAGGGCTTTTTCTGTGCAAGGCCTTATTATCATAAAGTTCAAAATCTTGGACATACTACCACATCATACAAGTTTCCTGTTTTATCATGTAGTAACTCTGCTACATTTTTCCTTTGTATGATATACTGATGAAAGCTAGAGACAGGATTTCTATTCAAATGCATTTTAATGAGTCTATTTACTTTTTAATTACTTTGATTTCTTACATAATTTTTAGTGCCAGTCACAAATATGAGCAATTAGAGAGAGTCTTCATAATAATTAATAAAAGAAAAATATGATTTTGGTTTATTCAATTGCACAATCATAAACATAAAGTAAAGTTGTCATAAATGATGCCTATGCCCTGGCCTGTTGCTCAAGACACGTCCATCAGTTACGGGTCCAGTCCCTGACACCGCCTGAGGAGGGGCACCTTCGGGAGGCAACCAATCTATGTGTCTCTTTCACATCAATGTTTCTCACATCAATGTTTCTCTTTCTCTCTCTCTCTCCCCCCCTCCAACTTCTGACCCCTCCTCCCCAACACATACTTTGTAAAAAAAGCAATGGGAAAAATATCCTTGGGTGAGGATATTAATAAAGAAAGACACCTAAACAAACTCAATTATCTCCATTCTTTAATCCTCATCCTTTTCTTACTTTTCCCCATTATTTACTTGATTGTCTATTTCTCTCCCCCCCACCACCAAAAAAAAAGTCTACTAGATAGGAGAATCAGGAGAAATGTAAAGCTGTGTCATATTAAGTAAATGTTAGAAAATAGATTTTTTTATAGTTCTATGTGTGTAATTTCTGGCATCCTTTATTTGTTTTATAAGCACCTTTTATAAGTATAAATGCCTTTATTTACAGAGAATTGTTCCCATTAGCCAATAAAACTCAAATCTGTTCAATGATGCAATGCCTCAGGGAAACCAACTGTGAATGTGGCTTTGTTATTAACGCTTAATTATTTTATCTTTGCAATACTCTTTTGTATTTTAAAGCAATTGATGGATTTTGTCTTAAAAACATCAAAAGATATCAATAAGTTACCTATGTCAAAGGCAAGTTATATAGATGTCATATTAAAGTCACCCCAAGTTTGTGATATTTCTCTGCATTCATATTACCTATTCTACAGTTTTATAAAAAGTTGGAAACTGTGCTTCATCCTGGAGAATATTTTTATATTACATTAATTTTTCTAACTCTAAACATTTTTTATTTCCACACGAATATTAAAATTTTCCCAGAGTGCAACAGAAGAGAGATTATTTCACTTAATAATGTGTCGGTATGTGGCGTTTGGGGCTCCATTAAAGAAAACCAATTTTCTCTTTTGCATTATCATATCAGAAGCAGAAGGCAAGTCCTTTCTCTCTACCACTGCATCTGTTGTTTCCACCTGAAGTCTCAGGAACAAGGTAATTGCTTAGCAGACATTAACATAAATGCTAGGAAAAAAGTCACGTCCCACTTCAGCCGAAAACTGTATTTAAATGAATATGTGGAAGAGGCAACTTTGGCTACAAAGCAGACTCATGGTTTTCCCCTCAGAAAAGCAAGTAAGCAAAATTCTCCTGACCCAAGGAGAGGCTAGCTATTACTAGTAGCTACATTATTGCCTTAGGATAACTCCTCAGAGATAGAATATTGTTTTATATGCTTAAAGTAATTCTAAATCATAACAGTCATAACATAAGGGACCTGAAGACAACGAGTTGTAGTAAATAATGTCACCTTCCTTAGTAGCGAATGCTGACAAAGTAAAACTCCACTGCGTTAAATGCCTAGTGCACCCTGACATAACGTTTAGCTGTCCTTATTGGTTGGAGGTCAGCCCACTCAGAGTCACTCTAAGTATTTCTGAGCATTGCATGTGAGGCTTCCGGGTCAGGGTTGTGGAATGTGCACTCCGTTACTTGTGATGGGGAGAAAATTTTTTTTAGACCTTTCTAGGTTCTTCTGGCTGGTCTAATAAATTATCATAAGACGGATAAAGAGGAGAAAATCAAATTCCACTATGTGCAAATAAGGACCCCACAAAGAAATGACACTCAAGGCCAAGCTGAGAAATTGAGGCTTATATGCCATCTTGAGCTAAGGAATGTATAGGGGCCTGGGACTTCAAAGGACAGGAGGGTTGTTCACTGGGCAGTAAAAACAGATGTATAGTAATTAGATGCTTGCCCTTCTATACAGACAAGTCATTTATATAGAAGTTATCTCATTCTGGGCCAGACCTCTGCCCAAATTTTTTAAGATAGTGAAGGGAGAAGTGAAAGTTTTTCTTGAGTCTGGTGGATCTTGATTACATTCTGCTCAAAATAGTTTGGCAGTCTAACCCATGTTACGTGGAATCAAAACTCAGTCCATTTTCCAGTCGTAGATTTTCCTTTAATGGGAGTTTAGGTAGGGAGCAGACTGCCCTCATTATCTGCTCTCCCATCCACTCCCAGCCCCACCTGAGAAATGTTTGGAGTAAATGTGGACATCACTTAAACACAGACATAGAGTGCTACTTCCATGCTTCTGCATAAGCATAATCTGGCTCAAAACACATTCAATGCAGATTACTAAGCAATACTGAAAGTTCTAGGCTGAAGCACCTGCAGGGTTCATATGTACCGACTGTGTGACCAAAAGGACTCCCTAAAGTAATATCCTCATCCAAAAGGGAAGTCTACTGTACGGTCAAATTCCATTTGCCAGTATCAAATGCAAGATGTGCAATACTTCAAATAGCACAATTTCAGCTTCAGAAATTCCCCATCATCCTGGAACCAAAACACCATAATTAGCTGGAGATATTAATCAACCATGGCAGGAAAATGACTGCAGTTTCCAGAGATACCTACCATCTCCCCCAAATATAAAATGTGGGGTTCTGAACAATTTTCAGGATAAAAATAAGCAGTTATTTTCCAACTTAATGTATAATCATTTAGATTGAACCAAACTGAGATTCTTTCAAGCAGTCATTCCACAAACATTTAAACTTATGATTCTGTGCTGGGGATTTTAACTGCAATAGAAGCTAGATATGGTTAACCTAAAAGTAGTCTCTAGCCTCTAAGCACTCAAATGCCCCAGTAGTAGAGAAAGTCAGATGTTTAATGCATAATGAGGCGATAAATATTTTTAAAAGGTGAGAAGTAAAGCACAAAGCACGAGGAGCATCAGAGTAGGTTGCAGATGACCTTAGGAAGACCATCTCATGTGAGTGTTGAAAGGTAAAAATTCTCCAGTTAGCACCATGCTGACTTCATGGTACATTGATTGGCATAAAGGGAACAAGCAGAAATAGAGAATCTAAACATCATATATATCCTTATACTCTAATGAGGTATTGGATGATTACTGAAACTTGGACACAAATGATAGTTAGACAATTCTTTTTCAGAGACCTTTTTTTAATGAGACTTTTGATACCGCTTTAATACGTCCCTTTTGGTGAACGAATAAGCTAACCTGTGCTTATTTTTTTCTTCTCAGAAGTGGATTTTTAATCTGACTCTCCTTACACATGAAAGGGAGATTATTCCCTAACATTAGGCTGTTTTTTCTCTCACCAGAGACTTATGTCAAGCTAACAGGTGGTAAAGAAAGGATATGAAATTACAGGAGAGGATTTGGTCTCTGGGAATTTGGGTTGGCACAGTGTGGCTGTTCTAGGTGTATGGTGTGTGGAAGAAAGAGGATAAATCTAACAGACTGTCAAACTACAGCGGGCAGCCTGGGGAGGACTTTTTTTTGGGGGGGGGGCGCTGCGGTAAGAGATCAACCAAAGGACTTGTATGCATGCATATAAGATAATCAATGGACACAAGACACTGGTGGGGGGAGGAGGGGGAAAAGTCAAGGGAAAAAATGGAGACTTATCTAACACTCTTATCTAATACTTTAAGCAATAAAACAAAATTAAAAAAAGAAAAAAAAACAAACAAAAAAATAAAATAAAAGAAAGGCCAAATAACAGTGCCAGGTGGGCCATCACCAGAATGTGCACCTCAGGGCCTACGGAGAAAAGGAAGAAACTCTCAGAAACCCAATAGGCCTGAGACAGTGAATGATCCAGGAGGAGAGAGAGACACACAGAACAGTTCTCTAGTTACTAGTGGGCACCAGGATAATTTTTGTGATTTCTGCCCTCTAATGGGAATATGTGAATAACCTAGCACATAGTGAGCCCAAGTCAAACTCATATGAAGTCTGATCTTGGTTTTTTCAACCAAAAAGTTTATTTAGATTGTGACAAATGTATAATAGGTAATAAATAAGCCAGTGTTGGCTAACAACGTTGGGGATTTATTTCATATGATTCGGAAAAATGTGTATTTACTGCCACATATTTCACAACACATTTCAAAATACCATTACTCATAATTAGATTTATATATAGTAGAATACATTCATGATTTTTTTTTTCATTTCTTTTCAACCCATCCATTACTGTATTACAGAAAATCCATAATGAACATATAGTCTATTTGATACAGATAGATATAGATATCTACAGATATATTTCTCTATATATACAGATATATATATATATATATATATATATATATATATATATATATATATATTAAACATGGTAAAAATATGTTTTTATGATAGTCTTGAAAAAAACGTAATGAATACATGGAGAAGGCAGTCTTAATTTCAAAAAAGTTTATTAAAGAGAATATCAGTTAGTGATGGACCTTGAAACAGAGGTAGGACTTTTATGGTTAGAAAGGAGAGCAGAATCTCTTCTGCACCAAGGGAATACAATGACTGGAGGACTGAAATGTCAAAAAGTGCTGTGGACAGCAAATCACAGGTACCTGCCTGCTAGTACCTGGGAGAGGAAATTGGAAAGGTGAGTTGAGGTCAAATCATTAAGTGCTTAGAAGCCTGGATTGATTCTTCAGGTGGTAAAGAACCATTGTACATTTCTGAGCCATTTAGAAACATTATTATTATTAGGCACATAATTGGCAACCATATAAGGGTGTTTTAGAAGTAAAGAGGAACTATTATGGATTAGTACTCTGCAAGGCAATTCATGTACAATATCCTGGCGAGGGGCCTACTACAGGGGACCAGATGAAAGATGACCAGACGTAGGTTGATGACCATGTGGGAAAAAAAAGAACACAACTCAGCTTCAGACTAAATCTGTAGATGGTGGCAGGATTTGATAGCTGATCGGATGTGAGGGTTAAGAAGGAATTAAAAGTGACTCAGAAATCGATTACTACTCTCAGTGTCTAGAGCTGTGACAATTTTGTTACTGAAGTTGGGCGCAGAGCAGAAATACTCTTTGAATTTAAGGTAATGGATTAAGTTTTGGACAAATTTGAGGTGACATCAGTGCATCCATATTTAGCAAGCAGGTGAAGCTACCATTTATGCAAGGCTTGCTGTGTTTTGGACTTTGCTAAGCCCTTGATATGCATCATATTGTTTATAATATCGTGTTTATCATTTGATTATCATTGCTGATATTTGATCGCTTTTGTATCTTTAAATAAAGGAAAATAGTCTTAATTAAGTAACTTTTCCAAAGCCACACAATTGGAGATAAAATCTCACCCTTGGCCTTTCCTCTGGTCACGTCCCTAGTGCAGTCCTCAAACATGCAGATTTGGAGTCAAGATAACGATGTAGCTTTAGAAATTAGTCATTTATTCACAGCTTTTGCTAAACTCCTGCCAGTGGCCAAGTACAATGCTCTGAGCTGTGAAGACCCAGACATGACTGGTACCATCCTAGAGATGTGAGTTGCAATAAATTAAGGAGTCGTGAGCAAGAGAAAGGTAATTTTCTAAAGCAAAGGATCTTGGATTGGGCCAATGATCATACCACCGAAGAACAGGAAACATAAGTAGTCAGAGAAATAGGGAGAAAAGCTAACCCAGGTAGCACAGACGCCAGGATGAGGGTGTATGTCAGTACTTGAGAAAATAGCTTGATGAGAGAAGATTGTGAGGAGCTGTTGACTTTTATAAATTGGCGGTAATGACATACCTCCTGGAAACCTGCCAGGAGTGAACTTTTGAGGGCATGTGAAGTGCATACGTGGAGATGGAAGGAGACTAACATTTAAGAATTTTGAACATGAAGGACGACATAGAAATGGGAGGGTGGCTTCAAGGAGAAGCCGGACTGGGAAGGGGGCTTGGTTTTTGTTTTGTGCCTCAGAGATTTTGTGTTTTCTTTTTGTTTTTTGACCCCGCAACCTGAGAAGTGGGGACAATATGGCAAAATTGGAAGTACCCTGTTCTGAAAAAGTCCATAACAGTGGGCAGATGGTCAGGCAGATGAAAAAGCTGGCTGAGCCCTGGCCTCATTGGAGCCTCGTCCCATACACCAAAGGTTGTGGGTTCAATTACAAGTCGGAGCACATACCTAGGATGTGGGTTAGATCCCTGGTCAAGGTGCTTACTGGAGACACCTAATAGATATTTCTCTCACACATGATGTTCCTCTCTATCTCTATCTATCTATCTATCTATCTATCTATCTATCTATCTATCATCATCTATCTATCTATCTCTCTGTCTCTGTCTCTATTTCTATCTCTATCTTGCTCACTCCCTCTCTCTCTAAAATCCATAACCATTTCCTCAGATGAGAACTAAAAAAAAAAAAAAAGCTGATTCAAACAAAATCATAATGATGATACATACTTACATTAGGCATTTTATTTTAACATAAACTGTACAAATACTGATTCCTTTGCTACATTTTGCTGTGAAGCTGGGCCTTTTCTTCGAATGTGGGCCAGCTGATTTCCCATCCTCTCATCCATCCTGCACTGTATAAACTGCACATCTAATCCAGCCTCAGCCTCTTCCAGTTCTGGTTTTGCTAAAGAGAAGAGATCTTAGAGTTATTTGCAAAGCAATTTTGACACAGAAACTTTCTTGACTAATTTTTTTTAATGTATTATTCTGTTTATCATCTGCCATTGTGTTCATTAGTGATTCAACAGTTTTTGATAATGGCTTTCTGGAGCATTCAACCTACTTTTCATAGAAGCATCGACTTTCTTTTACAGAAATATTTTGCCAGTTTATACTGTGACACAAGCCTACACCAGCCTCCAGGTGGGAACCTAGTTGAAGTCACCCAGGGCAGCGGAGTGGGCGGGGGGGGGGGGCATGGAAAGACTATGTATGGCTTTGAACCACAGGGCAAACAGGCAGTAACTGTGGCCTCTGTGGCTGGAAGCTCAGATGGACTGTTCGGGAAGGAAGCCCAGGAGCAGGAAACCTCAGCAAAGGAGGGTGCAGGGGCGCTGCCAGGTGCTAAAGCTGTTTTGGGGCAGATCTGAGTGAGAGGCATTGTCCGGGTCCCCTGCCCAGGAAGTGGCCTTCAGATTTCCTTTTAGAACATCTTGCCGCAAGGGAAAGACTCAGCTCTCGCCAGACGTCTAAGTAGAGAGAATGGAAGCCAGACCATGATACTGATCCTCAAATCAGACTCCTCCATCCCCACCACTCACCCCTCACCACGCTGACCACTGACCTTGGAGGAGTGGGAAGCCCTGGCCAGCAGCCTCAGGTATGAAGGGAAAGAAATGCAAGGCAAGGAAATCAACAAGAAGTGAAGCACATCTCCACTTTAATAGCAGCGGCTTCCCAACGGAAGCAGGTCCCAGCTCAGGAAGAGGCCTGGTAAAATGTGCCATATGTTGTGGGATCTTGACTTCTAAAAGAGACTGGACATCTTAATTACTGATTTTATCTTGCCTTTGTGATTGATAGTGACCAAAGGACTTCTGAAATTATAATTTGAATAAGTATAAAAGGATGAATAATACTAAGAATAAAATGGCAGAAAAATGGAAGGAAGGGGCAGGGTAGACAAGACCACCTGCCCACGATTTTACCCAAAGAGTGGAAATGGCCCTACAGAGAGGGTGGGGTTGGGATGGGAGAAGCAAATGCTCTGTTGGTACTTTTTGTAATTATCCTATGTTTTAAAAATTACTAACAATGACCAAAAGTTCAGTTTAGCTTCAAATAAGGTCAGGTATAAATGAAATGATTCTTTTGAACTCTCCTATTTTTGTGCTTTGATAATTATCTCTCAAAGTAGGGTATAGTAAAGTCATTTAGATGGAAATCCTGACCTGATAGAATTGCAATAGAATTTTCTTTCTGGGAGTGAATTTCTGTCCTTTTGCTCTCGGAGTGGCTCCAACTCCCAAGATCAGAGATTGTAAAGATCTAAGGAGAACATACTTAGGTTTAGGTAGTTTTTCTACCTCTTATTTACTATTATATTTTTATTTATCCCATAAATAATAATCACATGGCATGTATGGACATTATAGAGGGTGCAAACAGGTATAAGGCAGTTTACAGAAAGAAAAATAATGCTCAATCTAATTGTAAAATATGTACAGATCTTCAGCTCTCTCTGGCTCGCCTGGAGTTTGGGGGAATTCTTTTTGTGTTCCCACCCTCATGACTAAAGCTATCTATGTATGAGGTTAATAATCCTGCACAGAATATTTGCTTTTGAATCCAATCAATATCTTAATCTACCTCCTTATGCCGTTTGAATGCTTAACAAAGATGCATTTATTTATTTATTTGCTTATTTTTTAAAGCATATCATTACTGTTTATGAAATGTGTCCAAGAGAAAAGCTGGGAACACAGGTTGACAGTCATAGAATAGACACCTCAAGGAAGTCACCTTGGGCCCTTTGAGGCCACCTAGATTACTAATCTTTCCATTCAGGTCAGTATTTCCAAGCTAAGGGTAATAGCCCAGGAGAAGTAAAGGATTATAGTCATAGTGTGTTTCTATCGGAGTAGTGAATGCCAAGAAACTAAGACTTGCCAACTCTTATTAATCATGAAAATATCCCCCTTGTTCAGACACTTGCCTGCACAGGAGCTGTGATGCGCTGTGCTCTCCATGCCTGCCATGTGCACTTGCAGGCTGTGTTTGTGTGCCTGCTGACCCCTATGAAGTCATAAATCCTATGCTCTCTTCCTACAATTTCTAGGCTTATTTTGGTTTCTATATTCAGTTTCATTCATTGATACTATTTCTAATGTGAATGTAATAATCTAGATGGCACTTAGATTTTCATACACTAACTATAGGCATTATTAAAACTTGCATTGGAGCTCATATTTGATGTTAAAATCCAAATGGCACACGTCTACATGTATTTCCATTTTCAGTTCTCTATTCATTGTATTTCCTTTGAGTAAAAAGCACTTTGCCTCCATTTCAGACCATAAAATTTCTACCTGTATTTCAAGGTCCTCTCTTTCAGGATGATTTCTTTAACACAGTGCTTTGAGATTGAGAGCCTCCTATCTTTTTATGAAGTCAGGGTGGAAAAGAACATGGTAGAAAGATTCTGTTTCCCCCAATGGAAGCCTTGAGTTTCTAGTTTCTTTGGAAAAAAATGTATCAGTTTGTTCAGTCAGTTCCTAGAAACACTCCTGGCACAGAGTCACGTAATAGATATTTGTTGGCTTGGATTGAACCTATGAGTGTAGCTGTGAATTTCAAATCGTATGAGAAGGCACTCTCTGTGTTCAGAGATGGGGCTTCGGTGGCTTTTGCTTTGGGCATGCTGTGGTGGCCCCCAGTCAAGAGAGACCCAACAGTCACAGCCCATTGGCTATGAGTGGCAGCTCTTGCCAGGAGCACAGAGTTCCAGAGTGTCATCCACATTCTGGGGATGTAGGGCCCTTATCTGATAAGAGTTCATCTTGGAGGCTCCTGCCTTGTTCTTGGAATGTGTGAAGCTCCGGGCTTCCACTCAGCTCTCAGGAGTCCCGCTGTTGAGGACAAGAGCTGTGCCTTTTTCATTCTTTTATTTAGTGTTAGTTTGTTTTGAACTTGTAACCATGGTGCTTTAACAAGTTAATGATCAGTTAAGCCCCGTCTCCCTAAGTGAGTCCGCTGGTTTCTAGGAGCTTCAAAATATGCTTGAGAAGCACAAAAAGTGAAACAAGAAAATTCAATGATAGAGACATTACAAGGCAGCTGTTGATTAATTGCAAATTAAGAAGTGGTGATGGCTGACATGCTTATGTTCTGCCAAATGCAATCCTTATGTCGGGGATCATTAGGTTTTGACTACATAAGTAATAACAACAATCCTTTCTTTTCTATGAGTAGTAGATTTCGACGCTACTTGAGACCGTATAAAAAATCAATTCTATTTATGATCTTCAGATAAGATCATAGTCTGCTCTGAGATGCATTTAACATTGCACACTTCACAGCCTAGAATTCAGTATAATTTTTTATGATATGGAGCTATTGGAATAATGAGCTGGTCAATATGTGCAGTGACAGGCTGGGATAATTACGTGTAGTACTCATTTTTCCTGCAGACAGACAAGCATGACTTTGAGCCCCATCTCTAGGGTTAAGTAGGCCTCCTTCTTCTCCAAGTGGCCTGGCGTGTCTGTGTGCACCACCTCTGCACCCCCCTCCCCACTCCAAATGTCTGTTTGAAGAGCAGTGAGAGAGCAGATGCAGGGCCCCTGGCCTTGTGCAGTCCCCATCAGGAATTCAGGATGGATGCTATCTCTCTCCTTCCCAGAGTGTGGGGCCAGTCCCACTCACCTACTGAATCGTCAGCATTCTAGAGCCCTTGTCACACTCCCCTCTTAGTGTGGCCCAAAGAGTGTGCTTAGTTGTTATAGTAAAGTAATTTGATGAGTGGCATGTGGAACTAGTGGTCATGTGTAATCCCATTTCTATGGGAAAACAAATTTTGAATTCAAAACAACTGAGGAAGGGCTTTTGGAATATACTACATAAACAGTCTTCCATTCCTGACAATAATGAGGGATTTCCATGTTTTCCTCTAATTATATGGAACCCTCCCAAGTTCATCAGGTAGATGTGCAGTGTTTTATCCAACTTGAGGGTGGGAAGGGGGGAACTCTGAAAACCTTGTGTGCATTTTTTGATGGAATGACACACAGCCAGCACTGCTTTCCCAGGAGAGCTCTGTTTTGTGCATCCTGTGCCTAAAGAATAGCTCTCCTTGTAGTAGCCCCATGAAGAAATTGTGCAATCAACCAGGGATGACCTGAATCACTTGTACGATGGAAATGAAATGTGACAGTACTGATGTGAACTGCTTGACAATAAGGGTGCCCACTACTTGCCCAACAGAGAACTGAGACTGACCCTGACCTGGTGGTTCTGAAGCCTGTTTGTTTCCGAAAATCCCTGAGGTGAACACACACACTTTCATGGTCTCTACTAGTTAGTCATGCCTTACAACAATGTCAATAGGTAAATAAACATAAAACATAGCCTTCGCAGGCGACCCACAGTGCTATTTGATCCAGATAAGGGGAGGCAAGTGAGGAGGCATTCTGGGGATTGTTTAATGTAGCACTCTTAATTCTGAATAATTATGCTAGAGGATCCTGAGTAATTGAGTTAATTAGGAGGGGCCATGAGGGAGGATATGCGATGAGGATGGCCGAGGAATTGCAATAATATTATAGGAAATGACTTAAGATACTGCCAGCCACAAAGTTTCTCTTGGGGAAGAAGCATCCTTGGGGCCATTGGGTTGAGGCAATGTGCAGTGTGTGTGTGTGTGTGTGTGTGTGTGTGTGTGTATGTTGAGGTGGGGGGGTTAGAGGAGATAGAGAGAGATCTGGGAATGGCTCTGTGTGTCCCCAACCCTCTTCAGCCCTCTGCAAGGAAGACTGAACCCTGAACTTCGGCGATATTATGTTGCAAACATCATCTAAGGTTTGAGCTTCATGAGTTGGTCTGCAAGAGATGAGCGAAAGATGTCTACAGGAAGAGAGAAGCTCAAGAGTCAGGGATGAATACTCTGCCTTGTCCGTTGGACTGTGCAATATCCAGTGAGGGCCTGGGGTGTTCACCACCCACATGATAAAAGGCTCCAAAGCACTTAAGGGACAGTGATGGTCTCAGCTTATATATAGGTTTTACACTCAAGAGCAGTTCAAGGTTAATGCTGGCATAAAAACCTGGGTTAAATCTGTTTCCTTGGGTCCTTTGGACTTAGCCCATGACTCACTTGGTGGGCCTCTGCCTTAGGTTGCAGGTGCATTTTGAAAATCCTTTAAATCTTTGGCATGTGAAGTCACTGATTTGAGTAACTAATTACTTTAAAGAAATGGAAGAAATGCTATAAATATTAACAATGCTGCTGAAGTCCTTAAGACACCTGTCCAGTTTTTAAAGTGAAATAATTGGTATTTAGTATGCCCTGATTAATATTTCAATTAGTTAAAATATTTTGATGAGGAGTAAAAATAATTCTTTGACTCAAAAATGTTTTCAGTTGCAAGACAGAGTCAGTTAAGTAGTCATTAAGACATTATAAGGCCTACTCTTGTAGTTTTTGATCAGATAGTAACTGCAGAAACTACAGTAGGCAAATTATTATCTTAACGGCATCTGTTCCTTCTACTCTAATAAAATTATATTCTTAGGGATGAAAGAAACTTTAATGAACTTTTAAGAAAAGCAGAGAAGCCCCGCTGGTGTGGCTCAGTGGTTGAGCGTCAGCCCATGAACCAGGAGGTTCATGGTTCGACTCCCGGTCAGGGCACATGCCTGGGTTGCAGGCTCAATCTCCAGTGTGGGGCATGCAGGAGGCAGCCCATCAATGATTTTTCTCTCATCATTGATGTTTCTATCTCTCTCTTCCTTTCCCTTCCACTCTTAAATCAATAAAACTATATAAAAAAGAAAAGCAAAGCAGAGAAGATAAACTTTACCCCTCCTGTACTTAGAGAGTGGGATTAGTAAAATATAATAACAAATACAAGAAATACTTAATGATGAAATGAGACTTGGAGTCTAACTAGAGTATTGAGAATGGAATGTGTAAGTGATCTTTTCTTGTCTTTTGCTCAATATAATAACTATTACTTTTTATTTCCTCAATCCGTATCATAGGCATAGTATTAAATATGCCTGACCTCAATAAAATATGGAACATTTCTCCATTTCTGAAATAGACTTTTCTATTTTATTGCTATATTATGTTTGAAAATATCACTTCATATCATTGAGTCTTTCTGAAACCTATCAGAAATGGTGGGCGCCATCTAAATAAGAAATACGAACATAATGGAATTGCCTACAGTTCTGACACATGGCTGTTTCACTGAGCATTTTGCGTCACTTTGCAAGCTTGCAAGAATGAGTGTGCATTTCACAGAAGAGCAACCAAAAGGTGGCAGCACCTCTTTGAAAATTATTTATATTTATTTCATGCCAACATTTTTTTCTCAAATTCTACTCACCCATAGTTGAGCCATATTATAATTGGCATTTATTCCAAAGAAAGCTCCCTTCCTTTGCAAATAAGATGAATGTAGTATCAGGATTGAGCTTCAAAAAACGTTTGCTTCCACTGAAAAACGAGACTTGTCCTCTTTAGTCAGAAGGTCTGTCATGTATGATGATTCAGCAACAAACCCACTGCTCTATCAGAGTCAGAAAATATCCATAAAGTCATCTAATCATTGGCAATTATTAATTATCCCTGGAAGATTTAGAATCTTGCTTATAAAGATGAAAACTAATATGTTATTAGGGACCAAAAAGAGGTCTTTTATTGTAAATTGAATTAACAATCTTTTTTTTAGGCATAAATTCTACCACTTTTTTTCATAAAAAGCTTTATAATCACTGTGATATTTGACAATTCTTTAATATTATGTATGTTAAAATTATCAGAAATATTTCAGACACTCAAAAATCTAACTTACTTCAACAATCAATTTGCATTTAACCTAGACCAGTGGTTCTCAACTTTCCCAATGCCGCGACTCTTTAATACAGTTCCTCATGTTGTGGTGACCCCCAACCATAAACTTATTTTCTTTGCTACTTCATAACTGTAATTTTGCTACTGTTATGAATCTTAATGTAAATATCTGATGTACCAGATGTATTTAGGTGACGCCTGTGAAAGGGTCATTTGACCCTATAGGGGTTGCCACCCACAGGTTGAGAACCACTGTCCTAGAATAACATTTTGGGGATCCTTAACCTTTTTCATATACTGAAGGGTTATAGAGAAAATTAGCAAAGCTCAAGTCATAATTGTTCCCCAGACAATAGCTTCTTATTCTGGAAAAAAGTGTTACATAAAACCTCATTGACTCAGGTAAAATAAAGTCTGGAGATTGGCATTCTGTTTAATGAAATTTTATTATGAGCTGATATAGTTAACCTAGATTAAGCTCAGTAAAACTATAGCTTGTGTCAGTATTGCTTTGATAAATGCATCTCTCTCTCTCTCTCTCTCTCTCTCTCTCTCTGTTTTTCATATAAATTTTAGGTAGATATAAATGACTTCTAGCCAATTAGACTGTCAGCTCTATCAAAACAGCCATATGATCATTTTCTGTATTTGGCATATCTACATGTTTAGAGAATGAAGATGCCATTCTGTATAGATTTATAATAAATTTTATCTTTAATATGTCTTTTGAGGAATTAAATGACAAAAATATACAGCTCTAAGCCGTCTTAAAGATCAGAGGTTTTACATCTGCTTTTAAAGATCAGAGCTTTTCGCATGTTTTGATCTAAAATTTCTGGTGAAATCTTCCTTCGAAGTGCAGTCTATAAGTCAGCCCAGATGGGTGAAGTTTTAAGCTGCTTGGTAGGTGTGGAGCCTAGACTCTCTTACCTCCTTCCTCTGTACCCCAGTCAGCATGAGAGACCTGAAACCAGGGGATTCTGTGCACCTCAGGCTGAAAGGCAGGGATGTAGTTCAAGGCCTTAAGCCTTTGGCTTAATGGTGGTTTTTGTTGTTAATTTGTTTTAGTATAATGTTATTTATTTATTTACTTATTTTTCTCCTTAAACAGGCTTCCCGTGTTTATTTGTTGTTATTAAATTTACTGGGGTGACATGGATTAATATGATCATATAGGTTTCAGGTGTGGGTTTCCATGTTACAAGATCTTTATATTTAAAAAAAAAGATTAAAAAAAGATCTGTATATTACACTGTGTACCCACCACCCAAAGTTAAATCTTCTCTCATATATTAGAATCCTCCTCAGCCCCCCACCTCATTTCCTCTGGCAACCACCACACACTACTCAGCCATAAGAGAGGATGAAATACTGCAATTTGCAACTCTTTGTTTTTTCAAATGGCCAGTCAGGATTCGAATCAGAGCCATGGAGATTGTTAAATCAAACCCAGAAAATTGAAGAATTTTATCAATAATGATGTGTTAGTCCTTTTACAATGTGTTAGTCCATTTTTTTCACACCCACACACCCCAAAGAAAACAGTGCTGTAAGAGAAAGTCTAGGTATAGATACAGGCATAGATATACATATCTGAAAATTAATTCAAAGAAATCTATATAATGAGATATAGAGACATTTTCCGATATTTACTGATACTTATAAATATGTATAAGACACACCCACACCATTTTCCTGGTGTTAAGACATCAAGATTTGAAGAATGAACAGCCGCTTCTAAAGGAAATAATCCTAGCCTACAAGCTAATTTGTCACATGTTTAGTAATACTACTTTAGCGTTTAAACCTCCTAGGTCCTTGACGACCTTTTCTGAGAAAAAGCAAGTAAAATACCTATTTACCCAACTTACTCAGTGGCTGTGGAGAGCCTGTGAATTAGCACTTGCAAGTGTGTTTTACTCACGTAAAGCAGCAGATATATGGATATGTGCAAGATAGCATTATGTGTTATGAGATTTAGGGAAATATCCAAGTGCGGTACCCAGTTTCCATTTCACACATAAAGATATCCAACAGCTCATTTCATAATTCAAAGGTTATGATCATTTTTGACAGCTGTTCTCGCTCTTTTGAAAATATTTTTGCTAAGCAAGTTCTCCTGCATGAAGTAGTGTGCTGGTGACAGCAGAGTGTCTAGAGAGAACCAAATGTTCGATGGTAATTAGAAAGAATTCATCATGAGTGGTGGCTGACTTGCTGGATTCTGTATAAAGTATATAATTTAAGACACTGAATGGGTATCTGCTTGAAAATCAGACTTGGCACATTAGCATCTACCCATCATGGCATCAGCGACTGCTTCATGGGTCCCAGCTCTGACAGGGAACCAAAGCGCTTGCCAAGAGAGGGTGTAATGTGATGATTGTTCAGGGGCGTCTTCAGTCTTTCCAGAGCATCCATATAGAACTGGCATCTGTTCTTAGGAAGACGATCTGCATCTCTGTCGTAGGAGGCAGGATGGGGATAAGATTATGGACTCTGGAGCCAGGCAGCCTGGCTTGGAATCTTAGCTCTGCTTCTTCCTGGCCCTGGGATTTAAGTAAACTCTTTAACTTCTCTATGCCTTCTCTTGCTCATCCATAAACTGGGGGTGGTATTACTAACATGCTTCTCTTCTGGTGTGGTTGAGAGCATGCAGGAAGAACATGTATGGAAAGCACTTAGAACAGTCCCTGGTGCCCAGTAAGAGCTATTTAATTGTTTGCACTTGCTCTATAGCAAGTGGTCTATCCCATTACATATTCCAAAGTGGAGGCCTCACCTAAGAACCTGGAGGTGGTCATGCATCACTGGGGAAGCAGAGCAGCACCAGGGCAGGTGGGTCCCAGGTGGTAATCATGGTCGTAATTGCATAGTACATGGAATTTGAAAAGCATCAGGCCTTATAGAAATTCACTCTGTCTACCTCATCAAAACTCTGGAAGTTAGCAGTCACATTCATCTTTCTTTGTGATTTCTGTATAATGGCTACAGTGTCCATCATCAGCAGCCTTTCCTGTTTTTATTGTAATGTGTCTTCTTTGTCATATTTTATTTCAAGGAAGGAGTTGACTAGAAATTATTCAAGACTTGTGATTACTAGTGGTCATGCATCCTGATATATTTATTAACCGTTACGAATGTGAGGTTGCAGATTATCTAAGCAATGAAAACACAGAGTGGATGTGTGTTCATACATGCATTGGTTCAATCTTGTTTCTTAAAGCCAACATTTATTGCCAGGCACAAAAACTGAAATATAAAATCCAAAATGAAAAGGCTTGAGACATTTAAGTAATCTTCATTAAATGACATTTTTAAGGCTCTTTCAGGTCTTTTAGTTAGTGCCTAGGCCCTGTTCGCCCAAGAGAAAATGTGTGGAAAATGTGCATTTAATTTCCAAAGCAATGAATGAAGTGAAAACCATGGAGGCAAAAATCTATATTTTCTTAATGTTCGTGTTTTATAAATAACACACAAAGGAAAAAAACAGATTTCTCAAAATGTATTCTCATTTTCAATAGGTAAAAAACATAATTGCAAAACATTTTTCCATTCTTTCTTAATATCTGGCTTCAAAACTGCATGCATCATTAGTTTTTTGTATGGAAATTTTGGAAATCTCATAGACTGGAGTTTTAAAAATTGTGTTACAAGTTCTGTGGCAAAAAAAATCAAATTTTAACACAATCAAAATTCACAGGGAGACTGAGCAGAAGTTTAGGTTTTGCTATATTTTGAGGTTTGCTTCACATCAGGGATGTTATGCGCCTTCAGTGTGGGCTGAGGCTGCCACTGGGCTGCCTGGCGAGCACTTTCTAGAATATGAATCCAAGCCTTTACTATAGCAGGTGAAACTGGGAGGCATTGCAGTAAACACGATAAACCTAGAACAAAATTTGCAGAAACTGCCTCGTCTGCATTCACTAAATTGTCATTTCACATACAGCTATGCCTGCACATGATAAAATTATTTTCTGAATAACAAATCTAGTCTTTAAAAAAAAACTATAAATAAAATGAATAACAATTTAATGTGTGTTAGGACACCCCAATGAGCCAGTTCAGAGAGTAAAATGCGAATGTAAAAGTTATGTGGGCAGCATCGCGCCAGTTGCTGACTGCATTATTGCTCATTAATTTTGTTCTCCTTTGCATATGTGTACATTATCCAGAATGCATCTCTCCATTCATTCTGTTCTCATTTCACTGGAAGGAAGTAGAACCGCGTGTTGAAAAGCTGCATTTTCACTTATTTATTTCTATTCAGTGATTTCCAGAGCACATTTATTGAACTTACAAAAAGAAAATGAATCGACAGCATAAAATATTCAAATAGATTGCCTAATCCAGCCATATTTTTATAGCTTATACATTTTACCTAGAAAAAGGACAAAATCCCTCTGTAGTTTACCATGAAAGGGTAAATGAGAATGCAAACAGAAACTTTGAGAAAGGGGAGAAAGGCAGCAAATAAGCCCTTGGGAAAACGCCCAGCATCACTAACCACTGGGGGAAGGCAAGTGCAAAGCTCTGACTTACGGGAATGGCCACCAGTTCTTCATAAAGACATTTGTAACAGCCTCACAATCAAAGTTCTGGTGAGGGTGCAAAGGAAATAGAACTCCTGTCTGTTGCTGAAAGGAATACAAAATGCTCAACTCAGAACAGTTTGGCAGTTTCTTATAACATAAAGCATAGCAATACTTAATCATAATCCAGAATCAAATTTCAGGGTATTTACCCTAGAGAAATGGAAACTTACATTTATACCAAAGTTGTGTATGCACATCATTCGTACTGACTTTATTTGTGATGGTCAGAAGCTGGGAACTACCCACACGTCTTTGACAAGTGAATGTTTAACCTCATTGTGAGAGAACCACTCCACGGAGTACTATACAGCAGTGTAGAAGGACAAACTGTGGCACCTGCAGCCACTTCAGTGACCCCACAGATATTGGCTGAGTGAGGAAGACCATGACATCAGACAATCATAATAGGGAAAACAGATCAGTGACTGTCAGGGGCTGTGGGTGGGGAAGGATATCCAAAGGGGTTGCGTGAGGGAGGGTTTTGGGGGCGATGGAACTGTTCTGGTCCTGATTATGCTGCTGTGTACATGTCTATGTCTGTGTTAAAATTCATAAAACTATCCATCACAAAAGAAAATGACCAATTTTAAAATGTGGTCACTTCAAAATATTTATTACAATCATAGGTTAGCATATGTCTAAGGTGCTTAAGTAAATTGAAATATGAAAAAGGTAGAATCAATGGCAGTTTGAAAAAGTTTAAGATCTGGAAGGAAATTATATTTTTAGTAAGCATGTCCACTACAGCCTTTATGGAGCAGAAATGCCTGCATCCCAGGCAGCACTTCCCACATGGGGAGAATGAGGTGTGCATACGGAAGGGTGGAACGTTTCATGTTAACAGGTATATATTTATTTCAGTGGATACTTAAAAAACGTAAATAACATGCCTGAGCCCCAATGTCATGGATAGTGTTGTTTAAAAACAGGCTAGCTGTAAAAATGATGGAATGAAGTAAAGCCATTTCAAGAAATTATATAAATAACTAGGGGCCCGGTGCACAAAATTTGTACACTGGGGGGGGGTGTGGGGTTCCTCAGCCCAGCCTGTCCCCTCTCATATATTGGGAGCCCTCAGGGGGTGTCATATTGATGGCTTAGGCCCATTTCCTGCTCCCCTTGGGGAGTGGGCCTAAGCCACAGTCTGCTCTCCCTTTGTGGGAGGTGACCAGGCTAAACAGGGGAAGCCCCAACGCCATCACCCCACCGCTGCAGCCACTGCCAGTCACCACAGCCACCAAGGTGTTTTCATCAACACGGACTCCAGTCCCTTCACCATGAAGAAATGACAACTTTCTTTAGGCATTTTCAAGATGGGTCATTCATAGGATATGACATTACTTTCTTTTTTTTTTTATCCTCACCTGAGGATATGTTTCCATTGATTTTTAGAGAATGTGGAAGAGAAGGGAAAAACAGAGAGAAACATCAAAGTGAGAGGAACACTTTGATTGGTTGCCTCCTGCATATGCCCTGACCTGTGCCCCGGCCAGGGAGGAGCCTGCAACCCAGGTACATGCCCTTGGTCAGAACTGAACCCAGACCCTGCAGTCATCAGGCTGAGACATTATGCACTGAGCCAAACCGGCTAGGGCAGGATATGACATTTCTTAGCCCTCCAGCAGTGGACCTTCATTTTTTTTCTCCAGGAGTGTGGTAGGAAAACCCTAGATGCCTTTTTGGATTCTTATTACCCAAGTTACTAAGAATATTACCAGTGGCAGACAGGGAGCTTAGCCAATGAGCGGTAAGAAAAAGTGTTTCTTCTGTAGTTCACTCCAATCACTGGCTCCACCCCTGCCCCTCCAATCTCAGCTCCACCCCTGCCCAGGCCTGTAACCTCTGGTCGAGGCTGCAGGCCTGGCAGGGGACCTCCAAACCCCTCTGATCACTGGCTTCACAGAACCCAGACCTCTGTGATCTCCAGCTCTGATCATGCCCCCTGCCATCGCTGGCTCTGCCCTTGCTCCACTGGCAGCCTCTGGCTAAGGCAGCAGCTTGGGCAGGGGACCCCTACTTTGCCAGCCCCACCGGTGCCCAGATCCCTGTGATCGCAGGCTCCACCCCTGCCCCTCCGATTGCTGGCTCTGTGGAGCCCAGGTCTCTGCGATCTCCGGCCTTGCCCCTGCCTAGGCCTGAGGACTTTGGCCCAGGCCTTATGCCTGGATAGGGCATCCTCATACCCCTCTGATCACTGGCTCTGCCCCTGCCCCCTCCAATCACTGGCTCCACCCTTGCCCATTCCTGAGGCCTCTGGCGAAGGCCTCTGGCCTGGGCAGGGGATCCCCAGCCCCCTCTGATCACCTGTTCTGCCCCTCGGGGCCCCCGCCTCCCCCAACACCTGCCTGGCAAACAGGCTTGATCACTTCAGTGGCGGGGCTAAGGCGGACTGGGCACCGCCATCTCGTGGCCATGGTGGTTACCATCTTGTGTCTATGGGTGACGCCATCTTGTGGCCATGGGGATGGCCATATTTGTCACCGAGTGATGCCTGATTTGCATATTACTCTTTTATTAGATAGGACTAGGGGCCCAGTGCACAAAAATTTGTGCCCTCAGGGGGATGGTGGGGGTCCCTCAGTCCAGCCTGCCCTCTCTCACAGTCCAAAACCCTTCAGTGGATGTCCTACTAATGGCCCCAGTCTGGCAGGCACCGTGTGTGTGTGTGTGTGTGTGTGTGTGTGTGTGTGTCCCCACTAGGGGCCTGCTCCCAGCCATATCTGAGGCTCCGAGCAGTCGTCCTGTGTGTCTATCTGCTGGGGGCCTCCAGGCACACCGTGGAGGCTTGGAGCAGGCACCCCTGTGTGTTGATCTCTTAGACTCCTGCTATCCCCTGCATGTTGTTCTCTTTTTTTAGCTGTGGACAGGGCTGGGTGCTGCCTGCCTGCCAGGCTTGCCTACTCCTCATCTTGCTTCAGCCACTGGGAAGTGGGGAAAACCCCACCTGTTCACTGCCTCAAGGCCAGGCCAGCCTTTTTCCTGCTCTCCGAGCCCCTCAAGGGGACTGGGAAGCAGGCAAGCACCACCACCTGCCCTGCCCCTGCTGCTGCTCCCCACCACCCACCGCTGCCCGTCCTGACTGCCCCACTTGCCCCTGCCGCTTCTCATACTATGGCTGCCGGCCTCCATCTTGCCTGGTTTAATTTGCATATAACCATCTGATTGGCTGGTGGGCGTGGTTTGGCTGGTGGGCGTGGCTTAGATGTCTCAGGGAGATGGTTAATTTCCATATTACACTTTTATTAGAGTAGATTGGCTATGGTTGCTGCCATCTTGTGGCTATGGGTGCCGCCATCTTGTGGCTATGGGGGAGGCCATCTTTGTCATGGAGTGACTCCTAATTTGCATATTACTCTTTTATTAGATAGGATGGTTGATTCAAATATAGCCAAGAAAATTGGTTCAAATTTATGAAATACTGAGCAGGTCTGTATTTTTGACATAACCAGCTTTTTCTTAGATTATAAGCAGCAAGAAAGAAAAAGTTATAAGGACATGACCAGGTGGTCATATTTTTAAGTTACAGTAAAAACAGTAGTTTGTTTCTGCAAAAAGAACAAAATACTATACTGAGAATTTCCGTTGTTTAAAAATAATGGTGTGTTTGCAAGTGTTATAAAGCAAACTCTAAAGTGCAAAAGAGGCATGAGAAAACTAGTTTTACATTTTGCAAAATAAAAACTAATAGTACAGGTGAAATGAAATTCAAATAAATGTGTTGTCTCAGTTTATTTCAAATTATTTCTGACATGACCATTTAAAACCTGGATTCTATGTTTTGTTAGAGATGTTTCAAGAAAAAAAAATCTTATTAACATACAAATGCACAAAAATACGTAATTTTTTTTTCATATTTTAACTGAGCCAAGTAAAGTATTGTTTTTATGTGAACCTAAGTATGTACATTAAAAATAATTAAATATTTTTACATATTGTCCAGGGCTTTGGGTTATTACTATGCATGTCAACTGCTTCCAAATAAACTATCAGTATTATAAACTACTAGGGGCCCAGTGCACAAAATTCATGCACAGGGGGAGGGTGGGGTCCTTCAGCCCAGCCTGTCCCCACTCACAGTCCAGAACCCCTCAGTGGATGTCCTATGATGGCCCCAGTCTGGCAGGCACCTTTTGTGTGTGTGTGTGTGTGTGTGTGTGTGTGTGTGTGTGTGTGAGTGTAGCCACTGGGGGCCTGCCCCCAACCACATCTGAGGCCCCCAGCAGTCAGGACCAGGGAGCCCGGCCCCAGGCAGGCAGCAAGGCGGGTGCCTGGGGGCCTCACCACCAGCTCAGGCCACCTTTCTCTTGCTCCTTAGTCCCCTTGCGGGGATCAGGGAGCGGGAGAAATGTGGCTTGGGCGAGGTAGCTGGCGCCCGCCATCTTGGCCAAGTTAATATGCATACAGCCACTCTGATTGGCTGGTGGGCGTGGCTTAGGCATCCTGAAGAAACGGTCAATTTCAATATTATGCTTTTATTATATTAGATGTTTACAACTATTAATAAAAAAATAGGAAACCATAGTTCTTCAGCAGTTGATTATGTATATTAACTGTTTAATTATTTGGGGTAGGATTTTCTTAAGTTTGAGATGAAAAAGCATTTCACATTGTAATACTACTATGCAGTTTGTTTTGATTTGGAATAATTAGAGATTAACTGGTGATGGTTGTTGAATTGCTTTTTACTCAGTAAAATTCTCTTTTATCCTCCTTCATCCTCATCTTCCTTTTTCTTTTCCTTCTCTCACTCTCTTCTTTCCTCCCCATCTCCTTTGCTTTTCATTCCTTCCTCTCCCCTCTTTACCTTCTACTTTCCTTCCCTCACTCCCTCTTTTTTTTCTTCCTCTCATTTGTCCCTACTTTGTATCTTCCTTCCATCTTATTACCTTCTTTCCTTCCTTCCTGAACAGATAATTTCTGGATCAAAGAGTAAACACACTTTGTTCAGTAGTTACTAACAAAATGATTTCCTGAAAGGTTTTACCAACTTAAGCCAGTATTGTGAGTGAGAGTGTCTACCCATCCCCTGCCATGAAGATCAACACTGGGCATTATCAGCAATATCTGATTCTCATGTAAATTTGCATTTCCTGGATTCCTCCTGAGAGTAAGCATATTTCCTTCTGTTTTTAAGCAATTTCTGTTTCTTCTCCACTAGTGAGTTGTCTACTTATATATTTTGACCATATTGGGGTTTTTACCTTTTTCTTTTTAAAAATATATTTCTTATTGATTTTACAAAGAAAGGGAGGTGGATAGAGATTGAAACATCAATGATGAAAGAGAATCATTGAGCTGCTGCCTCCTGCATGGCTCACACTGGGGATGGAGCCCGAAATCCTGGCATGTGCCCTGAGACTGGGAATGGAACCTCGAACCATGACCTTTTGGTTCCTAGGTTGACACTCAACCTCTGAGCCAGGCCAGCAGGGCTAATCTTTTTTCTTCTTTTATTGACTTGGCTTTCTTTTATGCTATTTTTATTAACTTTTTAAAACGTATTTTTCTCTCTTTCACCTTTTGACCTTTTTTTATCCATTTTATTCCTCTGACACTCAGCACTTCATCTCTGATAACCACTAATCTTTTGTTTTCTGTACTTTCCGTATTTTCCTGCTTATAAGACAACTTTTTAACCCAGGAAAATCTTCTCAAAAGTCGGGAGTCATCTTATACGCTGGGTGTCATCTTATAGGGCAGGTGCTGAAACTTCCAAGCTGACTGGAAAATCTGCAGTTGCCGCATATGGTGGGGGGAGCTCAAAAACGGCCGCCCTCCATTCATTTCAATGGAGCCGGATGGAGACCGCAAGTGTCTCTGGCTCCTTTTTGTGCAGCATTCAGTCTCTGTCTGGACTTTTTAACCCAGGAAAATCTTCTCAAAAGTTGGGGGTCATCTTATATGCCCAGTCGTCTTATACTCTGGAAAATACGGTATGGGCTTGTTTTTTCTATCTTCATATAACTGTGATTGTATGTTGTTGTTGTTTTTTCTCTTTCTCTATCTGATTCATTTCATTTAGCATAATACCTTCTAGGTCCATCCATTGTTCCCTATAGCAAAACTTCATTCTTTTTTATGGATGAATAATATTTCATTGTATATCAATACCACAATTTTTAATCAATTTTTATACCAGTGAGCACTTAGGTTGTTATAGTATTTTGGGTATTGTAAGCAAAGCTGCAATGAACAGGGAAGTGCACATATCTTTTGGGGTAGTGTTTTCATTTTCTTTGGATTATCCCCCAGAAGTGCAATTGCTGGGTCACATGGTAGTTCTAGTTTTAATTTTTTTAGGAACCTCCATGCTGGCTGTACCAATTTACATTCCTGTCAGTGATGAACAAGGGTTCTTTTTTCTCCACATCCTCGCCAGCATTTGTTATTTCTTGTCTTTTTGATAAACCTATTCTAACAGGTGTGCGGTGATATGTTGTTTTTTATTTGCAGTTCCCTGATGTTTAAGGATGTTGAGCACTTTTTTATATACCTGTTGAACATTTATCTGTATGTTTTCCTCAGAAAATTGTCTATCAGGTCTTCTGCCCATTGTTAATCAGATTGTTTGCTTGTGTTTGCTGTTGAGTTGCATGACAATATATATTGGATATTGGCCCCTTAGCAGACATAGTGGGAAAGTGCCTTACATGCCTTTTAGAAATAGAGAGTACATTTGTTACCAGATATTTATCCTCAGTCAAAGGTGATCATTTTAGTGTCAGGTGTGAGAAGTTAAATTAACATTCAAAAGGAAAAAAAAACACGGAGGCAGCAAATATCCATGGACCATGATCTGCAGGGTATAGATGCTGCCTTTCCTAGTGAGTAAAATATTGATTCCCTCTTGTTATAGCACATTCCCATGGAAGACTCACTGTTTCTCCTTGTCAGCTCTCTGTTTTTAGATCCTGTGCTACATCACATGTAACACACATTTACTCGTTCTAACACAGGCATTGTGCTCCTCTCTGTACACAGTCTTCTGTGTATGCTTTGATATAAGTGAGCCAAATGACCAATTCAAACCTCAAGTGAACTCTGCTCAACACCATGTGACTGATTCTAAAGTTTGTATGCAGCAGTGATGGGAGATGTCAAAGAAGCAAACTTCTTGATGAGAGCTTTCCATATTCAGTGAGACCACAGGTTGCACAGTAGAGGAAGAGCACGGGGAGGAGTGCAAGCAAAGCCAAGGATGTGTGAGAGCACTTGGAGCATTTGTGGAATGTGGAGTGGTCCTCAGCATAGCTACCAGAATGCAGGATGTGTGGTTGAGATGCTATTGCAAAAAAAGCCTGGCTGGGGAGAGCCAGTTGGTGAGGCCAGCGAATTTGTGCCACCATGTTGACCCAAGCCTATCCTGATTTCTAGTTCTATCCTGTTTGTAATGGCCGTTCTCATGTTCTCCCTCTTAAGTCACTTATATTACAATCTAGTTTTCCTTCTCCAAGGTCTTTTGATGCTGTTTCCTGCACCACTTTGTAATCTTCAAATATACTTCTAGAAATTGACTCCCTGTAGCCTTTATTGAGCATTTTGTTTTCTGTACCAGAAATCATTCATTTGTTTGCCAGATAGTTACTGAGAATTGACACGCTAAGACATGCATTACTCAACCATAAGGATCAAGATCCCTTCTCTTGTAGGGAATCACAGCCTTTATACACGAATGAAGCAGGGCAGCTCCAAGGCAGCAAGAGTGATGGCCAGTCTAGAAAACCAGAAGTTACATGCTTCATCTAACAGAATACAAATTCCCTCTTTTAAAACACTGATCAGCACAATGAACCAAGCCTGCCAGTTGGGTCCACTCCAGCTTTAAATGCCATCTGTTCTCTGCCAACTGCCAAATAATCTAACTCAAGCTCAGAATTCTCCCTTGAACTCCAAACAGCCCAGAATTCTCTCTTGAATTCAAAATCCTTGCTCCTAATTCTCTCGACCACTTAGATATCTAATAGGCACCTCACACTCATCATGCCCAAAAGCGAACTTTTGATCTCACCCATCACAAATCTGTTCTTCCTTCACCTTCTTCTCTAAGTCACAAAAGAGCAATTTCATGCTTCCAGCTGCTCAGATATGAAAACTCAGGGGTTGTCTTTGACTTTCACTTTTTATCACACCGAGTAATTCATTAGACCCTTAGGCTCTTACTTCAAAAATTATCTGTAATTCAGACAATTCTTTTTGCTCATTTGCAACCACCTTTGTCCCAGCCACCGCTGTCCACCTATTTCCAATTTTGCTCCCCTGCGAACTCTTATCAATAGCAGATACAGGGAGCCCGTAAGAAAGTCAAACCTTGGGCCACATCTCTCTACGGTTTCCCATCTCAGAGAAAAGCCGTATACCTTATAGTGGCCTTAAAGACTACATACGCAGTTTTCATTGTCCCTCTTCTCCTTGCTCCCTTCCTCTCATCCCACCCCCACACAATGCACTCCCCAACACTTTTTGTCCAGCACTTCCATCTCCTGGTTGGTTGGTAAGTCTTTTAGATAAGCTCCAGCATCAGGGACTTCACATTTGCGGGACCCCCGCCCCTACCCCCCACACTAGTTATTCATTCATTTCCTCACCTCCTTCAAGTCTTTGTTCAAATTTGCGTTGTACCTTCTCAGTCACCTTTTGTAACCGAACTAAAATGGCATTCGCACACCCAGGCAGTCTCTGTCCTCCACCCTTGTTTCATTTTTCTCTCCTGTTTTACTTATGTGTCTCCTTATTGGCACCTTCTCCCCTGGGAAGTTAGTACCTTGAGTGCAGGCATTTTTTATCCCCTTACTCACTTCACTCCCAGCCCCTCGAACAATGTCTGACACATGAAAGGCACTCAGTGATTCCTTATATAAGGAATGGGTAAATGAATGCATTCAGGAAGGCTTCTGTTCACTGAATCTTGAATATTCTTGAGGTCAGTGCTCAGAATACTTACCATTCAAATGTTCTAAGCCTGGGTCCACATGGCAGTATAAATTTGCTGACATCTCATAAAGGGGCCTTGCTCTACAGACCTCTATCTGTAGAGACCTCATATGAGGTTACAATCCCCAAACTGAGGAGCTGCCAGGAAGAGGTGATGTACAGCAGCATGCAGAGGAAAGGCCCTGGGAACGCGGACAGCGCCAGTGCCTGCTGTGTGGGGGTCAGTGTCATATAGGCCAGAGCATAATCATGTTCATGTATGAATCTGGACTTCAGTGATGGGAGAAGGTTAGACTTCACAATACCTTTTGAACTGGTACAAAGACCTGTTCTTCAGACTCAGGGAAGCAATGGCAGGGGGTCAGGCACTTCCCTCACCCCCTGATGCTGTGTGCTATTCTCTCCCCTTACAGTCAAAAGTCAAAAGACTGCATAGGAATGCAGATAGAAACAACAGAATTGCAAACATTCCAAGCAGTGCATTCTGAGCTGTGCACAGGCTGCTTATGCCAGTGATTCTGATTTTGGTCTCCTTAGCCAGTGACTTTTCAGCATGTCTAGACTTCATAAGGGAATACAGTTTATAACCTAATCCTGCCCACACAAATATGACTGTTAAAAATAAATAAGACTTAATTTTCATATGCTTGAGGCACCCAGATAATTCCATTTTTTAAATTTTATTATCACTATTTTCTTAATTATGGCTGACAGGGTAAGGCAGGCGAGGAACTCCCCAAAGTCTTGAAACTTAATGGAAGGCCAAGTAGCACAGTCAATCAAGACAAATGCTGTTTTAAGGCAATCTTTTTAAAAATCCAAATTAAGGTAAACAGCACATGATAAATAAGATATGGAGATTATAAGTAAACACAGATAGTTGTGTTCTATGCATTACCATGATCGTGTAGGTTACCATGTTCTTTACAGTCCACCACACTGCTGCCTGGCGGGTTTCTGAGGGTTGGCAATGGCATGCAAAAGATTGGGCAGCATGGGACTTTATAGTCATGCAGTTTGATTGTAGAATCGTGATTCACTTTTTCCATTGGTACAAATTTGAGAGTGTACCTCGATGAGGGGATATAGGGCATATGTCTCCTTTTTGCCCCAGTTCCAACTGACTCAACACAGCTGGTTGACTACCCACTACTGCTGGATGGAAAAAACAGTCCTAGTTCCTGCTTTCCTAGGGTCTCTGGCTTCTGCCAGCACAGGAATTTTCCCCAACATCAACACCTTCCCCACCCACCTGTCTTCCCTACAGCCCACCCCACGCACCACAAAACTACTGACTGCATGAGGACTCCTTATTTTCCAAGTTTTTAAAATATAATTAATTTTTCTAACTATGTATACAGATAGATACACACATATGCAATAAACACACATATTATTGGATCATAGAGAAGGTGCTTTATATTTTAGATTTAGTTAATAGGAAAATGTCTTAGTCGTTCGTCGTAATGAAGAACTATTACTGAACTGGCATCAGACATACCACTGGGAGTCAGAAGGGAGTTTTCAGTGTTCTTCATCTAAGCCCCTAACTAACATAATGGCAGTAGCATGTGGGAGAAGAAAGTTCTATAATCAGTTCCTTAAAGTGATAGCACCAGAGACACAAACTTCATGTGGTCTGTGCTTTGCTGGTGGAAATCTTAAATCAGGAAGCAGTCATTACCCTGCCCAGTTGCTCACAGTGGCATTGGTGAATTTAGATTCCCAGTTTGTTTGACCCTCTGGTATTTAGTGTATAGAATATCCTCCAGGATTTAAAAAAAAAATGTTTTTGTTGATTTTTAGAGAGAGAGGAAGGGAGAGGGATAAAGAAGTAGAAACATTGATGAGAGAAAAACACCATTGATCAACTGCCTCTTACTGGGGATCGAGCCAGCAATCCAGGCATGTGCCCTGATAGGAATTGAACCTTGACCTCTCCGTTCCTGGATCAGTCTTCAGCCACTGAGCCACACCGCATGAGGTCCAGGAATTTTTAAATGCTTTTATTGCTAAGGTTGTTATGACAATGGCTAGATTTTAAGTGAGGAGGACATGGAGCATCGAGTATCCATCTGACCTCTCCTAGATGTAGATCTAATCCTGCATGCTTTCTTTTATGTTCAGATTTAAGCTCCTGGGATTGACTTTGTTAAACAGTTCCAAGTTCACAATTAATTGCAGTGTTGATGACTAGCATTGCTTTCAGGGAGCAGGAGTGTTCAAAGACCAGTGCAAATTTCAAAGGACTGTGGAATGAAATGCATAATTAGCATGGGCCAATGGTTAGTTCAGCTCCTCAAGAGGAACAATGGCATATACCTTTGGGAGGAAATCAAGCAGCAGCAATATGCTTGGTTTAAGAAGATCTTAAACGAGAGGCTGTTTTCTCCGGTTCAAATAAATGAACAGATGTGGCTGGTATGATGTGTTTTGACAAAGTGCTCCAAAGATACGGTGCTTAAAAGACTGAAAAGCCACTGTTCCAGCAATTTCCATTATCTAAGAGCCACACGGCCAGATTTCACAGGTCACACACAGGAAATGAAAGCCGTTTATGAAAGTGCAAGGGACAGGGGCAATTTCAGAGCTACGGGTAAAATGCAGGATTTTACATTCAATCAGCTGCATTACAAAAACTGCTTTTTGTAAAATAGAGATCAAATTCATAGGTCCCCTAAGCATAGCAAAGGCAGTAGACCCATGGCAAAAAAACTACAAGTTGATAAAATAGGGTGGGAGAAATTTAAAATAACTTTATTTTCTATGAAATAGAAGAAAAATATGACACACATGTTTATATTTCTCTCCATTCATACATATGAAAGAGAAAGGCTAGTTGAGAGTCTAGTAAAGGCAGATAATGAAAAATAATTCTAGCGCACTTGTGAGCAACAGACAAGTTTAATTTTACCATAGTCATAATGGTTTTTTGACTGAGTCAGTGTGAGATAAAACTCTCACCCCAAACTGGCTGATTTAAGGTAACATCCCACTACTTGACATCAATCATATTTATTTGCTTGGTCTTGAATCCTGAAAAATTAGGCCGCACAAGAATACAGGAATCAGTGAATCACTATTTATACAATGTTTTCTTCTTTGTCCCTACCCAAATGTTCTAAGGAAAAGTGAAAGCCATGACCAGTGCGAAGAAATTTCTCATAGACCATTGTAACCATAGTGGAAAGATACACTTGTAAACTGGAGTTAGTATCAAGATAGGCAATTCATATTCAACTCATAAACATTTTTCATTGAACTGAGTCTACCTTACTAATAGGCATGTATCTAATCTGTTCAAGATTACCCTCATATAATTAAGTTGTTAGAAAAAAGTAAAAAATATAAAAGTTGCCTTTAAAAAATAGATCTTATACACTTGAGAGTTAATAATGGTTTGTGACAGTTAATAATTATGATAATTATGGTATAAATCACAACCTGTTAATAAAACAATGAAACACAAGAGATCTGCTTATAAAGCTGCGAGGCTGAACTCATAAAATAATCATTCAATGTGGTATCATTCTTCTGATATTCAACTTATTCCAGTCAAGGCAGAAAGAAACATGACTGAGGGCCAAGTATTCCCTTAGTCAAATAGTATTAAATGTTAACCCCACAATGTTCTGTTAAAATGAGATTTTATATAAAAAGGGGAGAGTTTCATCACAGGCCCTTCAACAATAACTAGGACTCATTCCATTCCTGTACGATATTATAACTTGGAAGGAAAAGGCAAACACATAGTTAATAGCACAACAATTACTTCAGCAGTACACCATTGCATACTATTATTTTTAACTAGAGAGAGTGTGAAAACCTTATATTTACGTAGGACTTTATACTTTAATGTGTTTTGGGCTATATGTTAATTTAATGCTAATAGTAATCATGTGAGTTGAATATATATTTTTTGTTCTGCTCAGAAATAACACCTTCTGGGTATAGCCACATTACTGGATAGGAAATGAATGTTACTTACAGAAAAAGAAACTTGTGGAAAGCTGTTATTGGAAATATTGCTGGGTGAATGGGTGTGTGTTTTTAATATGTGCAAGTGGTATGGAATCAGCTGTGTTGGTGTTCAGTTCTTCCTCTGTCTGCCAATGGGATCACTGGGAGGTTTCCTTACCCATCAGAGCCCTCCATTGCCTCACATGAAAACATAAATAAAAATACCTATCTTGCATTATTATTGAGAAGTTAGAGGGAATTTGCATGTAACTCACGAATATGATGCTTGGCACCCAGTAAATTATCCAAATAATAACTCTTATTTGCAATTATAGCTGAGCACAGAATGGTCAAGTGGGAATTGAAAGACATTCAAAAATTCTGAAAAGTCATTAATAATGTAAGACGATTGATAGAATTACAAGTCCTTAAGTGGTCTTCCAAGTTAATTAGTTTTCGGAATCATCTGGTTGAGTCAGGCCAGGCTGGACAACAGGAAGTAATCTATTTCTCTTCTTTATATGAATATAGGACATAAGATGCCCAATGCCCCCCTCCCCAGATTTAAATATAAAAGTGGCAGAATATAAAGGTTTCACTAGTCTAGCCTCTACTTTTCTGTATCAGTTGACTGTGCACCGTGCTTAGATTTTTGTTATCAAGTTCTCAGTTTGCCTCAATAGCATTGTAAATCTTAACATATCAAAGTTTGGACATTTCTTCTCTCTTGATTAGTGCTTACACTTTATTATGTATCACTTACATAAGTTCCTTTAGAGCAAAAGTCTAACCAAAGGTTTTACCCACCAAACTTAGGCACATGAGACATCCTGTTGGACACAAAGTGATTCAAAGTTATGGACTGAAATTATTACACCATTAATTGTTCACCTTTAGGCTCTAAGGTGGATAAAAGGCAATAAGAATTAGTTGTTCACTACTCCTTGAGTATCTGGAACCCTAAATTTAATTTCTGGCAATGTGGCTACTTGAGCAAGCTGTGACAAGTCATTGAACCTCTTGATCTTACTGGACAAAAAATGAAAACTAAAAACACATCAATTCTACATTCTTTCACTTTCTGCCCATATTCAGTGTAGTTCACAGGCTGTACACGTGAAATAAAGCTTTGGAGCCAAATGGTTTTGTTTGCGTTGTGAAGATAGAATGATGGCAATACCTGAGTCTTGCTTAATTTATAACCTCTACTTTGAAGCCTTTCCATAGAACCTGGATTGGAGGTTCAGAAAACTCCCTGTAAAAGCAGCAAGACTTTGCTAGTCACACCTCAGCTTTGTTAGGCAAACACAACAAGATGTCACAGGAGCATGTCTCTAACAAGCAGAGCCCTGAGGGACAGGTGGGTGCACATAGTACCAGCACTGCAGACACATCAGGGGCCCCATGGAAGTTAATATGTAATAATGAGGACAAGAACTGAGAAATAGACATAGGCTACTTGCTGAACTATTGGGACTCAATCTAAGGGGTTTGGTTTGAATGCATAGAATGACTTCAAGACCAAGATATTACAGTTATCATGGCCTTCAAAAATACTTTACAAGAAAAATAATAATTTTTCCCATCCAATATTCACAATGGTGCTTCCATGATCTTTGAGCAGACACATGTGAGGGTCACTTCTGTCTCAGTGCTGTCTCTCTGATTAGTCTCCCAAAAAAACCTCCAAGCCCCACTTCTGTCTTTTGAAGCTACCCAGTGTTCAAGGTCAAGGTTAAATACTACTTCCTTCAAGGTGCTTTTCTGATTCTTATGTATTGACCAATTTCTGTCCTAGTCTGTTTGACCTGCTATAATAATGATGCCATAGACTAAATGGCTTATCAACAACATAAATTTATTTCTTACAGTTCTATAGGTTACAGGTCTGAGATCAGGGTGCCAGCATGGTCAGATTCTGGTGAGGGCCCTCTTTAGGTTTTCAGATTGCTGATATGTGGCAGAGAGCAGAGAGGGAAAGCAAAATCTCTAAGACTCCTATAATGGCACCAATCCCACTCATGAGCGTACCACCCTCATGACTTCATCTAATCCTAATGACCTCCAAAGGCCTGCCATCTTTGGTGGGTGGGGAAATAGGGCACAACTATTTTTCTCTTTTCTCTGTATTTTAATATTTAAGTGATTGATATTTCCCTTGAATTCTTTGGTAGATCCTTAATAAGTCTTGCTTATAGGGGGGGAGAGGAGGACACAACACCTTACCCAATACATGGATTAAGGGTTAATAATTAACAGGTTATTAAATAAATAATTATCCTGATTAATAATTAATTGAAGTCTTAACCATACATATCATGTTGGATTTTTTTTCTAATTTCACATAGCCAGAACGTAAAAATCTGGAGTTACCAAGGTTCAGAGTTTTTTCTCTGTGTGAACTTAATGATCATGTATGGATAGCTCTCATTTTGTGACCCTATTGGTAATAGCAGTGGTTCCTGAAGAGACTTTCATTAAATCCTCTGACCTTAGACCTTGCCTGCTATTCCCGATCCTGCTTTGCTAACTTTCTTCTCAGTTTCTCACCTCAGCCTTGGTGCTCTCACAGCAAGTTGACTGTGCAGACATCTTCTGTGTCCTTTCCTTACTGCCTCAGGGCAGATTTTTAACTGTCCCCTTATAGGGATGTCTTCCCGGGCTTGGTGATAGAGCCATTTGCCCCTGTGGTTGAGCACAGCAGAGAATTCTCCTCTTCAGCAGTGAGAGCAAGGCTGCTTGGGCTCCCCTCTCCTGCTCTAGAAGGTTGCCAGTGCTGCCCCATTCAGAACTCCATCCCCTTCTCAGCTGAGTGGATGCCCTTGGGATGCCAGGTGTTACTTATGTCTTCATTACATGGAAGAGGGAAAGCTTATTACTGTCAATAAACCACATGGATAGTCAATGCCAGGATGGGGCTAGAAGCTGCTACAGGTGCAGTTGCATCTTATTGATTTTGCATTTGCTCCTCTCCCTCTTTCCCACCATTGGCCTGCCTGGGGTGATGCCAAAAAATCTTTGAGAATGTAATTATCATTCATTCTCATTAAGTCTTAGGTACTCGAAGGGTCTGGGTATAAAATGAATCCATTATGTTAGCTCTTGAGGTCTGGCAATTCCTTTTCTATTTTCTGCTAAAGATTTTGACCTGCTACTAAATTTTGAATACGGGTAGCACTGCTAAAACTTAATCCGTAGTGGTCTGTCATTGTAGGTGAGAGGACACATTTTGTTTTATCCATTTTACTCTTGGTACTGAAATTGATGTCATGTAATTGTTGGTTGGTCTAACACTTTCATACTGTGCATCTTTCCAAATTAGAAAATATACTGTAATATAGAAATCAATAGCAGTGCTAGCTATCTATAAGAACCTGTTAGAAAATGTAACAATATCAGATTTCAGATTTATTATCAGCAAAACTGTAACATTCTTGGAAATTATTGCAATAAAAAATGCTTGGAATCTAAATGCAAAAACACAGAAATGACCCAAAGTATAATCAGTTGAAAGACTTTATATATACACTAAATATTAAAAAGATGTATGTCCTTCCAAAATACATATAGATTTAATAAAACGTCAGTTAAAAACAATTCATTAGGGATGAGGTAAGAATATAAAAGAGAAAAATTAATCGAAAGTGTATCTGTAAAAATCAATGGGTAAAGTTAAAACCATTTTTTAAAAAAAACAAATAATGAAAGGTAAATTTTTTCTTCAGTTATAAAAGCCAAAATTTAAATATTTAGATCCACAGGATAGTATGTGACTAAAAGCAATGTGATTAAAAGCAATGGCAAAGCATAAGAATTCTGATATTGCTAGTTTTCCCATCAGCTAGAAAGTAAGAATTAACACAGCAGTAAGGGTCTATTAAGTTAAATGTGTGTTTTTTTTTAGCTATCATAAGGATTAAATGAGAATCTACCCTAAATAAATCAGGGTGAATAAGTACTCATATAAAATGAGAGCCTCACACAGTGATAGCTCTTGCTTCCTCAGCACATAAATTTAAAAGCAAGAAATTAAGCAATTTCAGGGACTATCTTTGGATATTACAATGCTATCTCCTGAAAATAAATTAAAGACTGAATTGTTTTACATGTGGTAACAGGAAGGACAAATGGACTTGCCAGCCTGTGTTATGGACAAAATGGAATCACACATAGATTCATTTGCCTTAATTTTAATATTTAAATGGTACCCCATTCCAGTACTTGCGGCTTTACTTTGAGAACTATGTTAAATTCCATCTAATTTCTATTCTTCTTGACAGTGATATTTTTCTCTTTGGCTTTCAGAACTCCTACTTTGAAATTAAGTCTTTACAATGACAGGAGGCCATATCAATTTTTCTCAAAATTATTTTGACACAGTATTTAATGGATTGGCTTCTGGCCTTTATAGAATGATGTGTCTGAGCTTCTAAAAGTCACAGTCAATGTGTGTCCGTCAGATAGAGAGGGACACACAAATCAGTAGCATGTACTCCCAATTTGTTTTTCATTTACTGTTGGTAAATACCTTTATCTAAAGCAATATTTTTTCCTGGAATTTGATATTTACAGACATTGATAAGATCACTAACTGACCTTCAAAGATATTAATAAACAATGCATTCTGAGTATAACCAGTCCTTATTTCTCCTTATTAAAGAAAAAAAAACTCATCTTTAGTAGAAAACATTCAAATGTGTTAAATTTTATTTCTTAGATTAATATATATATATCATAAATATATATTATCATAATATATATATATATATATATCATAAAAAGAAAATACAAAACTAAAGGCTAGAAAATACTTTAAAATTATAGACTTTGTACCAAATAGCAGTTAGAATAGAAAGATTTGGAATCTGAGAAAACTGGGTTGAAGCCCAGTTCTGCCTATACTAGTTGTATGATTTGGGGAGGATTGTTGAGCCTGGCAATTATCAGTTATTAAGGATACTAGGGGCCCGGTGCACAAAAATTTGTGCACTCGGGGTGGAGGGAGTCCCTCAGCCCGGCCTGTGCCCTCTCACAGTCTGGGACCCCTCAGTGGATGTCCTATGATGGCCCCAGTCTGCCAGGCGCCTTTTGTGTGTGTGTGTGTGTGTGTGTGTGTGGCCACTGGGGACCTGCCCCCAGCCGCATCTGAGGCTCG